>JBDJHY010152145.1:0-12845 GCA_039654485.1 Withania somnifera
ATCTTCAGATACATATGGATACATGTTAAGCTATTCAAATACATAATTAGACGCATGATACATTGTATAGTCGTGATACATTATAGACAAGTAACCTTTCAGATATATACTGATACATGTTAAGCCGTTCAAATACATGGTTCAGCCTCAAATACATCACATGATTACAACATATATCGTGCATATTGTGGCGTGGTTATAGCATGCATCGCCCAAAACTAATATTATGTTATATAATTAATTTAAAATAGCAGAAGAATAAGTATAGATAATATGAATGTTTGAGAATACTAAGTGACATTTATGTGAATTTAATTGGCATAAATTGAGGTTCAAAATGGAGCCATTATTTTTTTTTAAAAAAAAAACAACATAAATTATCTCTAGTATAACTATTTAATCACACAACTATAAAGGGCAATATTTAGCTAAGATTATTCAACAGAGGGTAAAAGTAACCATTTTGCAAAGACATAATATATAAATATGCTCTTTAGTTGGTCTCAAATAAAATTTATGCCTTTTTATTTTGGTTGTTTAAAAGTAGATATTTAAATTTAAATAAAATTGAACAAGTAGATACACATATCCTATGCGACAAAATACATGTAGGACGCTACATAAGATGCAAAATTATCATGTAGGATGCAACGTAAGAAGCATGTATTTACTTGTTCAACTTATTACAAGCTTAAATGATTACTTATGCATAACAAAAATTGAAGGACGTTGATAAAAATTTTACTTTTCAAGTATAATGCCTTTTACGAATCACTGGAATAGTTTGAAATATTGTCATAATGTATTTTATTGTTTTATAATTTTTAAATAATTTCAGTAGCTGAGATGGAAAATAAGGATTAATCATAAATGTATGTCAATTGCAAAATCAAGGTTGAGCCAAACTATAGGGCAATTGTTCTTGGATTCTCAAATTATTTTGCAAATTTAGTTGTCGTCCTTATGATATTTGATAAATTAAAGTAATAATATAAATTGATTCACCAATTTATATTTTATTTCAACACGAACATAAAAGAGATGAAACTTGAGAGATTTTTTTAAGAAAGTGTACTGGAAAATTCATCTTCAAGTATATAGTGTATGAGTAGGACTGGTGCCCACGATTCATCACGGAAGAAAGAAAGAAAGAGATAAAAATGTTAAAACCAGTCATGCTACTCTTTATGTTTCATGTTAGTTGATCATCTTATAAAAAAATAATTACTTCATATTATTTGCCTATTTTATTTGTAATTCTCACGGACACATATTTTATATTTTGTTTATAAGACAAATGTTCAAGATATTTAAAATTGTATTTGGACATAAATATAAATTGAAGTTGTTTTTTATATTTTTCTGAGAAAAGTAAAAGAAAAAAAAATATTTTTTTAATTAAAACAAAGTAATTTTTTCGAGAAAAAGTGAAAAAAATATTTATAACCAAATGGAATCTTACTCTAATCGAGCGGGTTAAAAGTTCCAATCATGTAAAAAATTAAAGGAAAATATGATTGATATTAAAAAATTAATATAATTTAGTGATGGATTTGAACGATGTGAATGGTGTCAGTGAGGCATGATTTATCAAAAGGAAAATGACAGAGAGAATGATAAAAGATGTTTCTAAAATATTATCTATTTGGTCCCATTCCACACGTGGGGAGGGTCTATATTTCAATACTAATTTATTTTTGGATTTTTCAGTGTTACAATAGGCAACTTGAGTTTATATGGGGAGAACTTACTCTATAGCTCATTATAATTTTTTTTAATTTTTTAATCTTTTGTTAAGTGATTTTATTTTTTATATATAAGAAATTTTATTTTTACACATAAAAGATCTTAAAAGATATTCTTTTAAATTTATTTTATAAAAAAACAACAGGTCTTATTTACTCATAAACTGTATGCCATCCGGTAAATATTTATTCACATATGATATTTATATTAGTTGAATAAATGCAACATAAACATTTTTCGTTCACGTTTGTCACTTAATCATGATTGAGAACTATATGTTCTCGATTTTATTTGATTTGGTGTAAATAAAAGTGAGAGAAAGTTTTACCTTAATTGTCTTTGGTATTATGGGCCTTTTGTAGATCTAGTTAATAAGCCCATGAAACAGAAGGCCCAAGGTGAAGAATGAATTGACGGGTCAAGTTGAGAAATGATACTAAAATTGATTGTTTTTGATAGTTTGTCTTATAAGAACAATCTTATAAAAATAGTCTTCAAAAGGCATGGTCATGTTTTTTTGACCCTACTTAACAAATCTTGCTGATAAGACAAACATTCGAATTTTCACCTATAAGTCGTACGTTGAGGGCATTTCAAAAGTTTTGCCTATAGACAAGAGTTAAAACTTAACTATATTGTCCATGAATATATGTTCTAACTTTTGCTTATAAAATAGATGTTCAAAGATATTTAAGACAATAAACCTATTCAATTAATCAGAAGTTTTTTCTTACAAAAAAAAAAAAGTTAGAACTCAAATATGGTGTCCATCAGACATATGTTCTGACTTCTTTCTATAAGGTAGACGTTAGGACATTTCAAGATATATAGTGAACCTGTTCAGTTGATCACGATTTCTGCTTTATAGGCAGCCGTTAGAACTTATTAAGCGGAGAAATTTTTTAAATGAATACTTTGAAAGATAAAATTTCAAAGCCAAACAGTTTGGCCTTTAGGGGACATTAGGCGTAGTTTCCTGAAATTAAGGACTAGGAACATGCAGTTTGTAAAGCCCAGAATTCTTTTCCTGTTAAGTTCAAATATAATTTTATGTGATAAATTATTATGCGGTGTAGGTAATGTGCTTTGGATATGAAAGGATGTGCTATCAGAAGCGAAGTTGGTGAAAGTAAACAATATTCCTCACACTAAGAACCAGATTTCTAGATAAGGAACAACAAGCAAAGAGAATAATAACACAGTTATTAAAGTGGAAAACGTTCCCAACTTTAAATAGTAACAACCACGACCACTTCAACTCTTATTAATCACCACAATTAGATTTACAAATACATGACTCCAGTCTATGTAAACCTAACTCATACACTCACAACAGAAAACTATAATTGTCCACCACTCAACTAACTCTTCCCTCTCAAGAAGAACAACTTTCTTCTTGTTACAAAACCTCACAAACACAAAATGAACTAAACTTTTCCAAGACATCCTGAAATATTTTCCTTCTAACTATACTAAATGCTTAACCCCCAAGAATTCACTCTTACCATAATTCAACAACCACCAAGTGCCATAATTCATATTTACCATATATCAATAATTATAAACCCATACTTACCATTTTTTCAATAGGTATAATGTTTCTCAATCATCAAACCTCATAAATGAAAAATAAACATGTATTTTAATAAATTCTTCCTTTTTGATGATGATAAACACTAAGATGACACAACAATATAGCAACACAGCACAACACAACACAACACTATCTATTTTTCTTTTAGGATTATTAAAAATATAGAAAAGATAATACCAAAAAATAGATATCACTTAAGAACCAACCCAATAATTAACCATATAGAAAACAACACCATAACTGAGGAAACAACTCAGAGAACTAGCAACCAACATAAAATATGAAAATTTGAACACGGCCCATCCAAAAAATGCATTAGAGAACTGAATATTAATATCAACAACACAATTGAAGGACTAATAAACCATGGTCACCAAAAATAAAAACATCCAGTCATTATCCATAAAACATAATACAAAGAGAACCAATTAGGAAATGATCTTAGAGAAAGACAGGACAGGTTAACAGATTTCAGAAGGAGGTGGAGGATTGGGCAATCTTGGGAATCAACTGAGTAAGAGAACGAATACTTGCCATATGGGTTGACTGTTTCTCTAGCATTTCTTCCTGAGGCATTTAAAACCTGAGTTTGGTATACATCCAACTGCTCCTTCAGAATATTAACTTCCTACTTCAGCCTCTGATCAACATCATCAGTTCCAGCTTCAGGGCTAACTGGATGGCCTTCTAAACATTCGCATTCACGCAGAGTTTTGAAATCTAACATCTCATTCTTGGTTGCCTTTTTTTCATTTTTCAGTTTGATACCAATGTGCTCAAACACAATAGTCAGAAGATACCCATAAGCTAGATGATGGACCCCTTATTTTGGAGATACCACCCTCTCTATGTCTTATAATTAGAGTAGGCAAGTTTATTTTCTCTTCATCCTCTATGGCACTCATAATTTTCATGTTCCTGAAACTTGCCTCATGCCTTCTACCATCCTTAGGTAGCAATACATTATTCACAACCTTAAACAAAAGTTTATGAAAATAATTCATCTTTCTTTTCAATAACTTTTAGGAACCTTCTTTACGCTACCTCCAGTAAATATTTGGGTTAAGGAATATGCTTTGTCTTTGTCCCATTCATACAATAATAGTTTTTCTGCAGGTATTTGAAAAATTTCTCCCAACTTAAAAACATCAACAACTATCTCCACTCCCATAACGACTAAACTAATCACCTCTTCTTCCACCATACTCAAGTTACATAGAATTCAACAACTTTATTTTAAAACACAGTAGGCTCAGGTTTTCTAACCAAGTGTACCCATCTCGAACTCCCAAATTATCTAATAATTTCTGAACAAAAGGATTGAGAATTACCTCCTGATTAAGCATTCTTCCTTTAAGTACAATTTGAGATCATTACCAAGAATCTTTTCCAATAGCAAGATACTTTTCATAACTTACATTGATCTTTTCTTTCTTAGGCTTAGAATTAGACTTTCTATTGCTTCAGGAATTAGGTCTAAGTACTTTCTCCTCCTCATCCCATCAATAGGTTTATTATCCTCACCAATCTTTTTCTTTCCTTTATTTGGCCTACTCTTTTTGCTACATTTTACCATTTTAACAACCTCAAAAACTCACTTTCTAGTTAAGGGAATTCTAGAAAGAGGAGTTACAGATGGATTAGTCCTTGGTTTAGACGTTTGTGAAGTAGTTCTGGAAGAAAAACCTTCTACACGCTCAGAAATAGGCCTGTTGGTTTTTAGAATATGAGTAGCCTTCTTCTTAAAATCTTTTGTTGGAGAAGTTGCCATGGTTTAAAACCGCATGTACTCCACCATATTATTATATTTATCAATTTTTCCTCAATGGATGGTTCTGAGGCAGGGTTAGGATTTGACTGAGAGGAATTTTCGTCGGACATCCAAGAAAAGTTTAGAGAGTCAGATTTTTATATATTAGGTGTTGTAAGGATATGGGAGGATAGTTTTGGAGTTTGTAAAGAAGCAACAAATAGAATGTCAGGTGATGGTGACCTGGGTATTCTACCAAACACTTAAAGAGGAGATCGAGGTTGTTGATATCTTTACCCCTAAGTATGAACCCCTAAACTAGGGTTTGATTCCTCGTTATCAGAGTAGTCAACAAGATTTTTTCCAGACCTTGAGGGATCCACTGTAGATGGAGAAATTAAAGTTATAAAGAGAAGTTATTTTGGTGTAATTTGATTTGTTTGTGTGATTAAGGGAGATATGAAGAGAGGATAACTTGGAGAAATGGGATAGTTTCAAGTAAGAGAGTGAGAAGTGATGGTTGTCAGGAAGTTATCGTTGGAAAACTCCTTTTTTCCTTTTAATTTATTTTCCTGCTTAACTTGATAACTAACTTTTTTTCAGGGATGAAATAGGACCAGGTTCTTAAAGTATAAAAAATTTCAATAAAACAAATTAAGGATGAATTTGTAAGAATTGTGTGTACCTATTTTAAGAAACAGGTTCTCAAACATTAACCACTTCTCTTTTGCCTCGTGAGTAGTCTGAATCAAACTTGCAAATACTTAAAATTTTCCTCAATTTCTTAAAAGTTGTTCCTAGTAAGGTCTGATCCCCACAAATAAAACAGGACTCAATAGTAAGTACCACCTTTAATTTGAAACCCTCTTCATCAACACCCTTTCAACACTTTTAGCTTGATCACAACTGGTTGACTAGACCTAGGGATGATATATTTTTTTCAAACTTCTCTCTACTTAGTGCCTTGGTGAATATATCAGTCACTTGCTTATTTTTGCCACATGACACCATCATGATCAATTTCTTTTTAACATTATCTCTGAGGAAGTGATGTATCACATCAATATACTTGGTTCTCTAGTGCTGAACTGGATTCTCGACCATATTGATTGCACTAATATTACCATATAGAATAGAAGTACATCCGGTATTTATTCTATAATCACTAAGTTGTTGCTTTATCCATAGCAATTAAGAACAACATGCTGCATCAGCCATATAACGAGCAACATAATTCAATTTCTTTGTTTCGTATGATATGAGACAAGTTCCTACAAAAGTGAGCCATTCCAGAACTATTTTTTTGTCCACTAGAAATCTAGCATAATCAACATTAGTAAATCCTAACAGGTTAAAAGCATCTCCAGCAGTATACAATATTACTAGGTACTATGTTCCTTTTAAGTACCTTAAGATCCTCTTTACAACACTTAAAATCAGCCTCCTTAGGACATGAATGAAATCTTGCACATAGTCCAACACTGTATAAAATGTCTGGTCTACTAGAAGTGAGATACACGAGAGATCCTATCATTGCTATACAGATTCTCTAGATTCATCCACTCAAGGTTAGTATGGTGGCAATAGGGTTATCATTTATTTTGGCATTTTCCATATCAAATTTTCTTAGTAGCTCCCAGATGTACTTCTGTTGATGTATAATAGTTATAGCTTCCTCATGTTTGATTTATAATCCCAAAAAGAAGTTCAATTCACCCATCATACTCATCTGAAATTCACTTTTCATCAACTCTACAAACTCAGTACATAATGCATCATCTACAGCCCCAAAATATTTATCAACATTTTTTTATCAAACCTCTTTAAGAAAAAAAAAGTGTTGTCAGGTTTTCCTCTGCTATTTCCATGATTCAGTGAAAGGATGAGTCTTTCATACCATACTTGTTGCCTATTTTATTCCCTATAATGTATTGTCCAATTTATACACATGATCTAGAAATTTAGAGCTTTCAAAGCCAGGTGATTGTTTCCTAAAGACCTCTTCCTGCAGATATCCATTCAGGAATGTACTTTTTAAATACATTTGATAAACCTTGAATTTTATGTGAGTTGCGAAAGCAATCGATAACCTAATAACCTCTATTTTGGCCACTGCAGCAAATGTCCCATCATAATCTATTTCTTCCTCCTAATTGTATCATTGAACCACTAATATTTCCTTGTTCTGGGTGACTTTTCCCTCATCATACAGCTTTTTCTAAACACCTATCTAGTGGCAATAATAGCCCTGTCAATTGATTTAGATACTAGATGCTAAACTTTGCTTCTTTCAAACTAATTTAATTCGTTCTACATAACAATAATTCATTCTGCATCTTGTAAGGCTTCCTTGATATTTTTGGGCTCAATTAGTAATAGGTATACTGCATGTTCCATCATGTTTCTAAACTTTGACCTAGTCTGTATTTCATAGTCCAAAGGAGATATAATGTTTTCCATGGAATGAGAGCTCTTATGCTTCCAATTTCTTCCTGACATCTGAACAGAAGATTGTGGTTCTTCCAAATGATGAGGGTCTTGATCTTCATGAGTAGTTCTCCTTGAATCTAAAACCTCTTCGGCTGTCTAATGTTCAATCGTGGGAACCCGAGGGACCTCATATAGTGTTTCTTTAGCTTCATCCTAAGAATCTGGGACCAGTCCAATGTCTTCACCATCTAGATTATCTTCACACTTTCCTTTGTAGTTCTATTCATAAAAAAGTACATGAATACTTTTCTATACACATCTGGTCCTTTTGTTGAGGACCTTATAAGCTTTCCTCTGGGAGGAATAGTCTAGGAATATACCTTCATCACTTTTAATATCAAACTTTCCTAAAGATTCTTTCTATTATTATGCATAAAATATCTATAACCAAAAGATCTCAGACTCCTCTTCAACAATTCATTAGGGGTTTTATCCAGCAGAGGCCTAATAAAACATTTGTTAATTAAATAACATTCACAGCTTCAGCCCCAAAACTCTTTAGCAGATCACTAGCAATAAAGATAGTTCTTCCCAATATTCTAATGACCTGTTCTTTATTTCAACCAATCCATTTTGCATGGAGTTCTAGGGGAAAATAAATTATATCCTATATTGTTATTAGCACATAAGGTATGAAAATTTGCATTCTCAAGCTCAATGATATGATCTGACCTTATCCCAGCTAACTGAGTGTTTAACTTCTTTTGTACTAGTTTAACAAAGGTATGAAATACCTCAAAGGTTTCATTCTTTTAGCCAAGGAAGAGTGTCCAAGTAAACCAGGAATAATCATCTACAATAATAAATACATCTCTTTTTCCTCCTCTACACATAACTTTTATGGTCCATACACATACATATGAATCAACTTTAGAGGCCTAAATACACTAACCACTTTCTTGGATTTGAAGGAGGTCTTCACATGCTTTATTTTGCACATGCTTCACACTCAAATTCTACAACTATTCTTTCCTTTGACAGTCCTATCACCAGTTCCTTTGAGGCCAGTTGATTTGAGGAAAGCTAATATGTCCTAGCCTTTTGTGCTACAAAGATGACTTATTGGATATGACACTCAGGCATGACAGTTTTTCTCTTACAAGATTCTTGATACTGACTTTATAAACATTCTTGTCTCTTTTCACCTAAAGTATGAGCTTGTCAGTCTTCAATATTATCTATCAGCCTGCAATCTACGAAAGTAAATTTCAACTCATTTTTCTTGTCACTTATCTGAGATATACTGAGCAACTTGTGTTTCATTCCCTTGATAAGTTACACATTCTCTACAGTGTGAGAGTAAGTCTTCCTTATGACTCTAGTTCCCACTATTTCTCCATTCTTTCCATTTTCAAATGCTATACTTCCACTATGAAAGCAAGTGAATGATTGAATTTTTTTTTTATCTTTAGTCATATGTCTTGAGCATGCATTGTCCAGGTACCATGACTTTCTTCTTTCTCTCTCCTTCTCCTACAAGTACATCAATAACTAGTATTGGGTATACAGACTAGCTTGGGTCCCTTTTTATTACAAAAAAGATGAATCAACTCTGTAGTTGCCCATTAGGGAAGATTATACGTTCTTTTTATGATCTTGTGAGAATTTTCCCTTTTTGCAAAGTCAAGATATGCTGGACAATTATTTTTAACATGTCCCACCTTGCCACACACAATGTATAACTAGGTTTAAATCCTAACCCATGTCTACAAGTGGACTGATTATCCTAAATGTTAGATAACAAAGTGGTAGATTTCATCCATTTTTTTATTGTTCTCCAACTCCATCTTAGCATTATTTAGACTTTGAGTAAGCTGGGAGTTTTGTTCAGTTAATTCTTAAAGATTAGTAGTCAACTTACTAATTTTTATTTTACGTTTTCTTGAATTTAGAAGCTTTAGTTTTTGCTTTTAAAGAGAACTCTTTCCAGGAGTTTCTTAGTAGTTGACTTTCATCTTCGAGGACATCATGATCCATTTTCAGAGAAGCATACTCATCCATCAGTTGGTTGTTTTCAAAACATACTGAGTAGTATGCATTAATAAGAAATGATACTAATGGCTCAAGTTTTTTTCTAGAGAATTTACTTAAGTAAAGACTTAGATTAGAAAAACATACCTGAGTATTTTCCTCTTTGTTGTTTGAGTCAGAACCAGCCATGAGTGTTAGAATATTTGCTTCAGAGATTTTCTTCTTAGAATCTTCCCCCATGCCTCTCATTGCCATTAATACTAGAGTAAATGTAGATGTTGCCTCAATCATAGCAATCAATTAGGGGTATACATGGGTCGGGTTAGTTCGTTTTTCTTTAAAAAAATTACTAAATCAATTATATCGATTTGTTAAATCATAAACCAAATCAAACCAGTATAAAGTCTATTTTTTCGATTTTAGTAGGTTCTTTCGATCATTTTGGTTATCTAGAATTTTTTTATTTTTTTCCCATCTACATTATAAAATGAAAGTGTAATATATAATATAAGCTTCAAAATAATAAAACATTTGAAAAATCAAGAAGATACTGACAAACTTTTGAGAAAATACTAACAAATCAAATATATACAAAGTAGACGTAGGGTATTAACAACTATACCAATAAATATTTGCGCTTGAGGCAAGAGCTTATAATAAAGCTAGGGGTGGAATATTTTGTTGCCTAACTATTTTAATATAAACTTAGTTAAAATAAACCTAGTGTAAAGTGATATGTATGACGAGAGGAGACTTTATATTTTGAACTAAAAAGCAATGAAGTTTTCATGCTCTTATTAGGTTTTTATTTGACTTTTAAATTTTAGTTTTGGTTCATATGCTTATTGAACAATAAATATTTATAAGCATAAATCTGAAATAATATATTTAAATATTAAAACTATAAATTAATTTATCAACTATTTAAAATGTAGATTATAATTAATATTTTTACGTATTAAAAATTAGAATTATATATGTATTAAAAAATTAGAGTTATA
This sequence comes from Withania somnifera, assembly GCA_039654485.1. NCBI lineage: Eukaryota > Viridiplantae > Streptophyta > Magnoliopsida > Solanales > Solanaceae > Withania > Withania somnifera. The sequence goes on from JBDJHY010152145.1 coordinate 10,553, forward strand.
TATGTACTAGCATGTTTGTTTGGATTTGTTTTTTTTTAATTAATACCAAACGAAATCAAGAAAGGTTGATTTTTATTTTTCAACGTCAAACCAACCAAACTGACCAAATCAAACTAAACCAAACCAAGAGTATTTTTTCTCGGTTTGATTTGGTTCGTCGGTTCGACTTGGCTTGGCGATTTTACTTGTACGCCCCTACCAACAATGATTAATTTTGAGACTCTTCTTCATTAGATTCATCCAATATGTATTTCATTGCAGCAAAAGCCTTTTGGATAGCAATGTCATCCTCCTATGATGTCATCCTCCTATGATGTCATCGTTCTATCCATAGGAAGAGATAAATCTTTCCTCGAGTCTTTTCCCTTTTTAACGATTTTTTTGTTCTCCACAACCCACATAGGACAGAATTTGATAAAGTAATCAGAGCTTCCATACTTATGACAGAGCTATTGTTCAAGAATGTCTCTGTTTTGAATCCTTCTTTGTAAGTTCTGTCCCCTCTTGAACATATGCTAAAATCTTTTAGTCACAAAGACTAAAATCTCTTCTTCAAAGTCAACTGAATCAGTAGCATTTAAAGAGGGAATTTCGTCTTTCCTTTTAGGTGTGAGACCATCTATAGTAAGACTTCCAATAAGCTCATCCATTGCCAAAGTGTCTAAATTTCTTGCTTCAGTTATAACTTTTACTTTATTTTCCCAAATTTTAGGTAGTACAATCAGTATTTTTGGTACAGCCTTCCTAGTCGGGGTAACTTCTCCAAGAGGGTAAATCTCATTCAATATAGCATTCAACTTGGTGTGCATGTCCTTTATGGCTTCTCCTTCCTTCATTCTGAAAAGTTCATACTGTTTGTTTAGAATGTCAATCTTTGCCTTCTTGATAGTTGAGGTTCCTTCATGAACAAGTTACAAAGTGTCTCATATCTATTTAGTATCTTGGCAAGATGAAATCTTGTTGTACTCATCTGGCCCAATCCCACAAATCAGAATCTTTTTTGCCTTTACATTATCTTGAAGGCTACCTTGTCAACAACATCCTATTCCAGCCTATCCTTAGACACCTGAGTTTTTCCATCTTCGCTCCTCTTTATTAGAATGGTTGGTCCAGCTAAATCGCATTCCATAGGTCATATTTCACTAATCAAATGGTCCATCATTATGTTCTTCCACTACCCATAGTATTTTCATTGTATTTTAAAAAAAATTGAAATGTATATATGAATTCTGTATATATTAGTAATAGAAGCTTTTTAAGTGTTGACATGTGTAAGAAATTGATTTTGTTTCACCATGTCTAGTACGAAATGGATATATAATATAATATACAAATTCATTTACTTAAATATTTTTCATATAAACATATGGTAGTCTATGTAATGAATATATAGCATGGTATACGAAATCGTTTACTCAATATATTTTAGTGTGTATTTTGAACAAGGTTTATTATTTTTTAAAAATATGCTATGTATGCAATTGTTAATTTCATTTGAAGAGCTAAAGTTATCACCTTTGTTCCTAAAAACTCATAGTTATGTTGCATTATGCATTAACTTTAATATTTTTGGTGTATACACTCGTACTAAATTTGCCAAAGAAATTTTAGAACTACAAGAATTTAATGTAAATAAAGAAAGCTTTCTTCGATTCATCATTCATCATAATATAATATTAATTAATTAATATGATTTTTTTAGGTTGCTATATGTTTGTATTTAGTCTAAACAATATATACTCAGAGTAGTATAAGTTGCATGTCCATACTACATGCAAGTCGGATCAAATAAAAATTCAAAAATTTCTTTTCAGCTTTCTTTTCATATTTTTATGTTAAAAAATTAATTTTTATTTATTTGTTTCAGGCCTCAAGGGGCAACCATAAATTATGTAATTTATTTATAATTATTTAAAATTATGCTTTTCAAATAAATGCACATTGAACATTTTATTTAGTTATTTTTATCTAAAAGAGAGAATAGGGAAAGGAAAAAAGTTTTAGAAAAAAAAATTATAGAATGAATATCAAAGAAACATGTTAATTCACCGAAGAAAATAATTTATTGTTTTTTCTTAACCCCTTGAAAACAAAATTATCGTACCGTGTATTTATTTTTTAGAAAATTACATGTTATAATAAATTTAAGTCCATAATTATAACTTATAATAATATTTTAAAATAATTACTAAATATAATAAGAATAATAATATTTTAGTGAGTCCTTATCTTTCCTTATTTTCTTTCCTTTCTTTCGCTCCCTTTTGTCTTTTTTTCCTTTTCAGTTTTTTCT
>JBDJHY010152165.1:0-12845 GCA_039654485.1 Withania somnifera
AAGTTTATTTCTTCATTATCTTCTATCGGATTGAGCCCTATTTTGCACAATACGATCTACGAGTTGTACTCTAAGTGTTGGTATAAATATTCTATTTTTTTAGCTACGAGGGTTCATGGAAGCGTCTTAGTTTGGATTTAGACCCTTCTATTCCTACGACAATATTGGTATTGTTTTACTCGTCTTGACATGTAGGTTACGTTCTTTCTAGCTTTGTGTGATTTCGAGATTATTAGTGATGTTGGGTTGCCTCAGCGTAGTTCTCAGGGATACCATTAGCATCCAAGTAGGCTATGTCTTACTCTTTCTAGACTAGTATTTACTAATGCATATAATTTGTAAATTGCCCTCTCATAGTTGGTTTACTAGTTTGGAACCCGCTTAATATTGTTACTTTGGCTTAAGGGCTATCTTGCTGGCCTTTCACCTGTTATGTAGCCCTAGAACTACATGGCCTCTTTCATGTGTTTCATGATGTCCCTAGAATATAGTTGGGCTTTGGAGGGGATTAAACTAGCAGTCCGAGCTTAGTAGTTATCAACCAAACTTAACTGGTGGATTTAGAGTCGATCTAGATTGCTGTTTAGTTGTGTTTGACGAGCATGCAACTGATTGCGTGTTTTTGGTAAAGATTATTAAAACATAGGGATTTATTGATTTTACCACCAAAAGAGGTTTTTATCTATTATTATATTCCACGATTGTTGGGCAGTATGGAGGTATTTTCTTATTCCATCACTGTATTTTATGAAAATATCTATACGATGACAATTGAGTTTCTACTGCAATAAGGTATACGGGATGCCCTAGTTGGATTTTTATGAGAGTTTTGCATGTTGTTTTGAGTCCCTTCACAGGACCTACCAACCTTAGTCATTGGGCCTTGGGCATGATGTGCAGCTTGGGGAAAGAGTATATTGCAGAGTAGTGGTATATGGTTCGAGTCCTCTATGGGTTCTGCTTCGCGTGTCTTATTAATGGAGAAGGAGTGTGTGGGGTAACTATTAGGACATATTTACTTTACAGTTGCATTAGATCTTTAGCACTTATTTGTACTCTTCGGGCTTAAGTGGAGGGAGGGGGGTGTATTGTGGGTTACTTGTATGCTTTGTTGTACCTACCTGTAGTCTGGGGTGTTGGTAGTTTTTTTTCTAGCTAGGCTTTGTTTGCTATCTTCCTAAGGATATTGGTTACTCTCTTTGCTTTACATGCTGATATATATTAGTTTTGTATTCCTCTTTATGGTTGTGTTGGGTTGGTCATGATTTGTTGATGACTTAGGTCTTCTATGTTCATACCCTGATAGTTAAACTTCTTCTGGACTTGTTAGTTGTTACTTTGATTTCTCCCTCTCTGCCTCTTATATAATCGAACTTTACCTTGCTTATGCTAGATTTTCCTAGTTGGCCTATGATGTCTACTGGGTACCCGTCGTTTTTGGTACTCATGCTATATTTTAGTATTTTTTGTGATGCAGGTCCTAGTACCAGTCAACAGGGTGAGCGTGATCAAGCGGGATAGTTTGGAGATAAGGTTAGCAGTTGGCATTCTTACTGACCAGTTCTCCTTTTACTACAGAGTTGTCCTAGTTTTTGTTCAGGATGGCTACTTCATAGTTTTTCCCCATTATGGGTTGTATTTTGTACTGTCCTGTATATATATTCTCTAAAACCATGATACAATATTCTGAGGATTTATTTTCTATTATATATTTCTATGTTCTTCTTTTGTATCTTCTCTTTATTTCTCTTCTCTTTTCTATTGGTATTGGTCAATCGTTTAACGCTTTGGACCAGATTTAGGCTTGTCTATAGGTGGGATGTAAACACCACCATAACTCGATTTTTGGGTCGTGATAGAGTGCTATCAGAGCTTCAGGTTCACCGGTGTCTTTGGATGTAGGAGCAACTGTCTGTAGAGTCCTATGGATCGGTAAATAAATGTCCATATCCTATCTTCGAGAGGCTATAGGGATCTTTAGTATGGGTAACCTTCTTTTGACTCTTTTCATGTAAGGTTTCTATTGGTTTCTTGGAAATTCACTTTAGTTTCACTTTTTCACAGATAGTTCGCACGTTTTTGCATTTGGGGGTGATAATGCTCCCCCGCCTCTACAAAGAACTCCACTTAGGGATCGACGTAGAGCCAACTCCCGTAGGTGAGGTCGGGCTTGAGGTGCGTGACCTAATCCTGCACCTATAGATCTACCTCCACCAAAGATGATAACATTTTCTATTGAGGCACTAAGAGAGATGTGGCAGCATATGAGCACCATATTTGGTAGAGCGCCCACTGATGAGGGTCAAATTTAGCTCAAGGAGTGGCACTAGGTGCCCCAACTCCTCTTATTAAGTTGATACCAATGGAAGAGACAATTCCTCCTGCACAACCTATTCCATAAGTGCCACTAGTTCAAATTTTGCCAGTGGTTTCTATTATAACTTTCGATGACCAGAAGATACAGAATCACTTTATATGTATAGGGCCTCCGAGATTTTATAGTGATTCCAGACAAGATCGTTACAAGTTTATAGCAGAGTGTCATTTAGGCTTGAGAGATATACATGGAGTGGACTTTATTGGGTATTAGTTAGAGGGGTCGACTAAGGCCTTGGGAGAGTATATAGAGACAGAAGACTAGCCTATAACATAGAGCCAGTTTGCATATGCCTTTGTGGCTAAGTCAGTGCCTAGGATTGTTCAAGAGGAGAAAAGACTTATTTTCTTGGTTTGAAGTAGGGATGAATGACAATTACTATGTAAGTTGTCTGTTTCACTTAGCTTTGTAGATATGGGATTGCAATTTTTCCCGACAAAGGATGAATGGATTCATTGATTCACAACTGGGTTGATATCAGAATTACAGATTGAGGTTGAATTGTTGATTTCTCAGGGTAGCCCATTGTTGGCAGTAGTTGATCATGCTTGTTCCATGGAGAGACTTTATCACTCGTCCTAAGGGGGACGCAATAAGAGACAGTCCGACCAGGGAAATTTTAATGGTTCTTGAATTTCTGAGAGATGATATAATAGGCATAGACCTTAATAGAAGAAGCAAGGGCTTCATATTAGTCCATTTATTCCTCCTTACCGTCATCCTTATAGTGGTCAGAGTTTCCAGCCCGCCAGGGGCACACCTTCAGGGTCTTGGGGTCTTGGTGGTCAAAGTAGTTAAGCTAGTGGTTTTGGTCGTGGAAGATCCCTGGTTGTCATGAGTGTGGTGATATAGGCCTCTTCACTAAATATTGTCCATGACGTCGAGCCATTCAGCCAGCAGCATAGGCCGTAGAGCCTCTTCGGGCAATATCTTCACGACTAGAGGAGATCAGACAGTAACTCAAGGTGATTCTAGTGGAGGCCTGAGGGACAGAGGGGAAGAGGAGGGAACCGAGGAGGAGATCAGAAAGGCGCTTGTACTGTCAGTTTTATATTGTACCTGATAGAGCCCAAGTAGAGGCTTATGATATAGTGGTCATAGGTACGTTATCTATTTTTCACTAGCCTCCTTAGCCTTTTTTTAACCTAGTTCTACATATTCTTCTGTGTTCGTAGAATTTACGCCCCATTTGGGTGTTATGTGTGAGATTTTGCGTATGTCCGTGAGTGTTGGGTACTCCCATAAGCAAGCCTTTAGTGGTTGATCGGATACACTGAGCTTGTGTTGTGACCATATGGGGGTTGGACACTCGAGCTAGTTTAGTGGCTCTGGACTTGATTGACTTATATGTGATTCTGGGAATGTATTAGTTATCCTCTAATCATGCAGTGATGGATTATTTTTCTAATATTGTTACATTATCTGTACCTAGTGTACCCTGATGGTGTGGCAGGGTCCTATTGGCCATTTTGTGGTGCCACTGATTTCTACTATACAGGCTAGTAGATTTCTTTCTAGGGGTTGTGTAGATTATTTAGCTTTTGTTCCTGATATGAGTGTTAATCCTCTTTCCCCTAAGTCTGTGCTCATTGTTAGAGATTTTCTTGATGATTTTCTTGGCCTCCTAATCAAGCATGTTGTTGATTTTGATATAGAGGTTGATCCGGGAACCTGTCCCATTCTGTTGCACCTTACCGTATAGCTCCAGGTGAGCTTCGAGAACTCATTCCTTAGCTTTAGGATTTGACTTCTAGAGGCTTTATCCGTCCTAGTATTTCCCCATAGGGTACCCTAGTGTTATTCGCATATACACTAATTATAGCTAGTTTAATAAGTTGAAGATTAAGAATAAGTATCCCTCGCTGCAGATTGATGATTTTCTTTCACCCGCTTCAGGTTGCTACTGTGTTTTTTAAAGATTGATTTGAGTTCAAGTTATCACCAGTTGAGGATTTAGGCTAAGGATATGCAAAAGACTATTTTTTTGACCCAATACGGGCACTATGAGTTTCTGGTTGTCTTTTGGGTTGACTAATTCCCCATTTATATTTATGGATCTCACGACTAGACGTTTCAGACCATATCTAGATTTGTTAGTGATTGTGTTCATTTATGACATCCTGGTTTGATCCCAAAGTCAGGAGGAGCATTTTAGGATTGTAGTCCAGACTTTGAGGACTGACAAGCTCTATGTGAAGATCTTGAAGTATGTTTTATGGTTAGACTCTGCAGACTTTCGGGGTCATGTTATATCTTCAATAGGTATCAATGTGGATCTAGTGAAGATTTCACCAGTTTGTCATTAGCCTCGGCCTACTACTCCTTTATAGGTTCGCAGTTGTTTTGGGTTATCTTACTATTACAGGCAATTTGTATCGGGTTTTTCATCCATAGCAGCTCCTATGATTAGATTGACTCGGAAGGATGTTCCTTTACGGTGGTGTGAGGAGTGTGAGTTCAGTTTTCTAAGGCTCAAAGAGTTACTTACTTCAGCACCAATATTGTCACTGCTAGTTGAGGACCAGCTGTATATAGTTTGTTGTAATGCCTACGGTATTGGTTTAGGTACTTTGTTGATGTAGTAGGGAAGAGTTATTACATATGCTTCACATTATTTAAAGGTTCATGAGCTTAACTACCCCACCCATGATTTGGAGTTAGTGGTAGTATTTTTTGCACTCAAGATTTAGAGACATTACCTTTATGGAGTTCATTATGATATTTTCACTGACCACCGTAGCCTACGATACATATTCATACAGAGAGAGCTCAATCTTAGATAAAGGAGATGGATTGAGCTTTTGAAGGACTATGATATCAATATTCTTTACCATCCAACTAAGGTGAATGTGGTTGCAGATGCCTTGAGCTGGAAGATAGTTAGCATGGGTAGTTTGACTATTATTTTTTTCCAGAGAAGCCATTAGCCTTGTACATACAGTCTTTGGCTTACCTTCTGTTATGGTTGGACATTCATATCCTAGCAGAGTTCTTGCACATGTTGACACTAGACCTACTCTATTTGATATGATCCAGCAGCGTCAATATAAGGATAGATCATCAACACGTATTTGAGAGTTAGTTCTGAGGGGTGACTACAAAGGTGCTTCGTTAGATTCAGATGGTGTGTTGTGGATGGGAAGTCATATTGTTGTTCCCAATGTTTATGACTTGATTCAGACTATTCTCCGTGAGGCCTATTCTACCAGATATTCCATACATCCGGGCATAGCCAAGATGTGCAGAGATTTGAGACAGAACTACTGGTGGAAATGCTTGAGTTTTGATGTTAGGAGGTTTGTTTCCCGGTGCCTGAATTGTCATCATGTAAAATTCAAGTACTGTAGTTCAGGAGGTGTGATGCAGCAACTCCCGATTCCTGAGTAGAAGTGGAAGAGGATTACTATGGATTTTGTTTTTTAACTTCCTTATATTTATAGGGGTCATGATTATATTTGGGTCATCGTGGATTGATTGACCAAGTCTGCCCACTTCCTACCAACTTTACCAGTTTGGGGTGCTGAGCAACTTGTTGTCTTATATGTTACAGAGGTTCTTCACCTGCATAGCATTTCAGTTTCTATCATTTTAAAAAAATACACTCAGTTCACTTCTCGATTTATGAGGACTGTATAGTGAGAGATGGGTAAGGAGGTAACTCTGAGTACTGTTTTTAATCCACAGGCTGACAGTTAATCCAAGTGGAAAATTTAGGTACCTTAAGATATGCTTCGAGCTTGTGTTTTTTAATTTTAGTGGTTGTTGGAACCAACATTTTTCCTTGGCAGAGTTTTCATATAACAACAGCTACTATTCCAGCATTCAGATGGAACCATTCTAGGCTTTGTTTGGTACGCATTGCAGATCACTGATTGGTTGGTACAGTAGTGTTGAGTTTCAGCATCAGACTTCAGATTGATTCAAGATGCTATAGAGAGAGTTAGAGTTATCCAGGACAGATTGCAGATAGCGTAAAGTAGGTAAGAGAGCTGTGCAGATCGTAGACTTCATCCTCTTAAGTTTAGTATTGAACTTGGTAATTCTTCGTCTATCTCCCATAAAGGGTGTCATGAGATTTGGTTAGAGGGGAAAGCTTAAACCAAGGTTCGGCCATACGAGATTACTAATTAAGTTGGTGATGTGGGTCCAGATTGGCCCTACCTCTAGATTTAGCAGCGTTTAATATAGTTTTCTACGTCTCAATGCTTCTTTTTATATACTAGACCCCTTCCATGTGCTTTATCATGAGTTAGTTCAGTTGGACGATTGTTTGACTTATATGTAGCAGCCTGAGGCCACTATTGACAAGGATGTGAAATGGATCATGTCTAGGGATATTCTGTATGTGAGAGATTATTGGGCCCATTGTTCGATAGAGAAGGATACTTGGGATATAAAGAGACATATCCAATCCCAGTACCTTTATTGTTTGAGTCTTTAGGTACTCTCTTCTTCTTAACTTTCACAGAAGTGCTCCTTTAGTGGTGGATATTATAATGACCCTCAGGGTCATTTTTGTATTTCCATGATTTCTTTGTGTTTAGAGTGTTTTGGTAGCTTCCTCAGGTTATTTGTGATTCTCTAGGTACAGTATTTCGGTTCTCTAGCAGTTCAATAGATCGTTATCTCAATTTTCTTATTTTGGAGTTGTAACTTCAGAATAGTGGAACTTGAGAGTGACTTTTTAGAAAATGTGATCTAATCCAAATTCTGACAATTAGCTCTATAATGTGGAATTTAGTCTAGAGGGACTCTTGGTTTAAATTCTTGGGCATTCTGTCGCATTGTTTGATGTGACGGCGTTTGACGTCACATACTTCACTTAAAACTACGAATAAATGCATGCTCTTGAGTAACTTTTTTGAGATTTGATGTGTTTTGTATGTGTTTTTGGAACTTTGGAGAAGACTACTGAAGGAATAGAGTTTTTAAAGATAAACTGGACGGCTAGTCCAACCCGGATGGTTCGCCCAAGTTGTACCATCCAGAGAGATCAATTCTAATGTTAAATCCCATCTACTGTCCAAATATGGACATTTTTTCCATCCATAGGATTCCGTCTGAGGGATGAATCACAGTTTAAGAGGGAAGAAGGAGATAGAAGAATGGATGAACTGCCCAACCTTGAATGGCTCGTCCAACATTGTACCACCTGCTAAGTTTGCCACTGCTGAAAGCTTATGATGGATAAAGTAACAGACGAACCCAGTGGTGGATAATTTTTCCAGTTTATCGCTTAAGACTGAGCAGAAATCACACATCGATTTCAAATATTAAACTTGTACTCCTATACTATAAATGGGAGAATTAGGTTATTTTTATTTATTATTGGAACAAAGGCAATTTTACGTACTATTCTCTTGATACTATAAACATAAATTGTGTGGTTTTTTTGGCTATTGATTGATTGATAATTGAACAATAACTTTTGAAGATAATTTTATCTGGGTATGATATTTAGTGAGTCTCCTCTTTGTTTTTAAATAATTATGTTCATGAGTGGCCAACTCCCGACTTTAGGGTTGTAGGATCCATGGGTAGAACAAATCTAGGGTTGTGAATATAACCTAGTCTGTATCTAAATAGTGTATCAATGCATAATCGCTATAATTTGATTGAGTTTTGGTGGTTGGAAACACTAGAACAAGCCTAGGTTTAGTTAGTATGAACTATATGATCAAATCTTGGTGTTGAGCTTATGATAAGAAATTCGAGGTGCTAACCCTAGTATAATGATTATTGTTGTAACTAGGATAATCATCTTTAGGTTATTAATATAGAAATATTTCACTCTTTTATAGCATGAAAAGTTGTCTAACATAGGTTGAGAAACACCTAGATGAATACATCATTAGTTGTTGGTTTTGTTCTATTTAAGGTTGACTTGTAGTGTATGCCAAATACCCAAAGCTCGGGTATCCCATTTCTACCATTTTTAATCCAGATATTAATAGAACGTTGAGAAGAATTAATAGACAGGAAGATGCACTGCTACATGACCCTGATCAATTGTATCCAAATGATCCTCCTAGAGGTAACAATCTAGTTGCACCTCCTTGACCTTAGCAAGTGAGGAACAATGAGGTGTTTGTTGATGATGATGATGTAGACTTGGATGGTGCTGGTGTGATAAGAGCGATTATTCGACCTCTTCCAACACCGTGCAACAAGTTTAATATTACAACACTATGATCTAGTTCTTAACTATGAAGGGGTTAATTGAAGGAGTAGCATGTGAAGATAACAACCTTCACCTAAAGAACTTTACTACTATATGTAAGTCTTAAAACCTACCGAGAGTGAGTGAAAATGTTATACAGTTGAGATTATTCCCTTTATTGTTTTGTGGAGAGGATACTATATGGTTGGATGGCCTGCCATTAGACTCTATATCTAATTGAGGTAAATGCAAAGAGGCTTTCCTAAAAGGTTCTTTCCTTTGTCAAAAATGATAGTTCTCCGAGACAAAATCATAGACTTCAGACAAAAGAATGATGAAGCTCAACATGAGGTTTGGTTGACATACAACAAGAAAATTAAGCAGTGTCTGACTCATGGACTGGAAGACAACTATTTGAAAGAGACATTTTATAGAGACTTAAATTCACCTTCAAAGTTGGAAGCAGTCGTTTAAATGGTGGATCTAATATGTCAAGAACGTAAAATCAAGTGTCACAGGCACTTGATAAAGTGACAAGGAAAATCGCGGGTGGAATACTAGAGAAGATGAGGTGTCTTATGGTGCAAAAGTAGAAGCTATATCAACAGAGCAATGCCGAAAAGAAGAAGAGAGAGTTCAGAACATAGCCCATCTAAAACATCAAATAGATCTTATGTCAAAATAACCGTTAAGCAGAGGATATGATAAAGTAAAAGCTATGACTGCATATAAAAAAGGAAGGTATAAGGATAATGAGTCAAACTCTAAACAGAGAGGGAGTATTTGCATAATCAAGGGGTTCCATCTGGGAAACCAAGGTCAGAATATCAACAGAGACTACTTTAATGAGAAAAAGGATTATAGAGATAGAGAGAAGAACAGCTGGAGAAACAAGGATAACTACAAGAAAGATTGGAGTGGGGTATATTTACCTTTATGAAATTGTGATAGAGAATATGATACTTCAAGAATGGAGGATATGTTAGAAAAAGTTCTTCAAAAAAATAGAATCATCATATGAAAGATTAAAGGCATTGAAAATGAAGATACCTAACATTGATCAGATGGTTGACTCAAATTCAACTTCAATCAAGCAATTAGAGTTTCAAATATGAGAAATGTCTACTTTATTGAATCAAATAAAGGTAAGGACATTACCTACTGACACAGTGCACACTCTGAAGAAAGATGGCACTGCATGGAGATTACCACGAGGAGTGGAAGGTATTATCAGAACTAAAGCAAACAATAGAGTAAAATGAGAAAGTTGAGAATTCAACCATTAAAGAAGATATGGTTGATGGGAATGAGAATGTAGTTGATGAACTACAGAATGGTATAAAGTAGGTAGTAAGCAGGTAACTATGATGTCGATACCACCACCTATGTTCCCTCAAAGAATGAAGACGAAAGCTAACGATGGTAGGTTTCAAAAATTTATATACATGTCAAAACAATTATCCATGAATGTTCCATTAGTCGAGGTAGTTAAGAAAAATTCCAAGATACTCTAAGTTTATGAAAGACCTGGTTATAAAAAAATAGTGAGTTTTGGACCCGTGGATAATATTTATCATTGTAGTGCTATATCGTCAAGATATTTTGTTCAGAAAAAAAAAGATCCAAGGGCGTTTACAATTCCATACACTATTGGAGCTTTTAACTTTTCTCGAGTTCTTTGTTCTTTGGGAGAAAGTATCAACTTGATGCCATTAGATATTTACAAGAAGTTGGGCTTAGAAGCCCCCACATCGACTACAATGCAGAAAATTAACTGCTGACAGATTAGTAAAGAGGCCATAGGAGATCTTATTTGATGTACTTGTCAAAGTGTTCAGTCTTATATTTCCTGTTGATTTTTTTATATTGGACTGTGATGTTGACTTCGAAGTGCTCATAATTTTGTGCAGACCCTTTTAGGAAACTAGGAGAGCTCTAGTGGATGTAGAAAGAGGCAAGATAAAATTTAGGCTAAATAATAAGGAGGTGACTTTCATCATCTGCAAATAAATAAAGAAACTAAGGGATATGAGTGTAGTATCCCTGATTGAGGTTGAAGGGATGATGTAAGATAGACACAATCAAAACAAAAGCTATTTGTTGAGATGTTAGATGCGGTAGTGATGAACTTTGATGAGCATGGATGATTATGAGGAGACTATGAATGCCTTGACTATATTAAGGTATTATTCCTATGAACCTAGAAAACTCAATTTATACCCAAAGAATAGGCCAACGCCACCAGCAAAGCCATCAATAGAAGAGCCCCTATTATTGGAGATTAAAGCACTCCCAAGACACCTCCAATATGCATTCATGGGAGTAAATAACACTTTGTCAGTCATTATTTATGAACATCTCATACACTATCACTTTGTGGCATTAGTTTACACATTGAGAAAGTTTAGAAAACCTATTGGATGGACTATCGCAGATATTATTGGTATCCCACTCGGGATTTGCCAAATCACATCGAGCTTAAGGTTGACTGTGTTCCTAGATGGTAGCATCAAAGGATGCTAAACCAATCAATGTTGGAGGCTATCAAGAAAGAAATAATTAAATGGTTGGATGAAGACGTTGTTTATCCAATTGAAACTAGCAAATGGGTAAGTCCGGTACAATATGTACCAAAAAAGAGAGGCATGATTATGGTGCCAAATGACAAAAACAAATTGATCGTGCTGAGGTCAGTGACTGGTTAGAGAATCTGCATGGATTATAGGAAGCTGAAGTCATTTATGGATCAAATGCTTGATCAACTTGCAGGAAGGAGATGGTTTATTCGTAGATTCCTATTATGGATATAACCAAATTTTCATAGCCTCGAAAGATCAAGAGAGGAAAACTTTTGTGTTCCCTTATGGTACGTTTGCTTTTAAACAGATGCCCTTTGGATTATGCAATGCTCTGGACACTTTTCAAAGATGCATGATGTCCATATTCTCATACATGATAGAAGACTCTCTTGAAGTCTTCATAGATAATTTCTCGGTTGTTGGGACATATTTGAGGATTTCCTAAAGAATTTGAGTAATTCCTTGCAGAGATGCATAGATGTTAACCTGGTTCTTAACTGGGGAAAATGTCATTTTATGGTAAAAAGAAGGTATTATCTTGGGCCACAAAATTTCTGAGGAAGGTATTGAAGTAGATATATCAAAGGTGGAGGTTTGAGAAGCTATCACCTCCTATTTTTGTAAAGGGCGTGAGAAGCTTCTTAGGCCATGCTGGTTTATAATGAAGGTTTTAATCAGGACTTCTAGAAAAATGGAAAACCACTATTCAAACTTCTTGAGAAATAAGTAAAGTTTTTGTTTGATAAGGCTTGTTTGAAAGTTTTTGAAGGCATTAAACAAAATTTGACTACTGCATTGATTATTGTTAGCTCGAATTGGTCAGAGTATTCAAATTAATGTGTGATGCAAGTAGAGTTGCGATTGGTGCTTTTCTTGGGAAAAAATAAGAGAAGATATTCCACCTAATCATTACACAAGTAAAGCATTTAATGAGGCATAATAGAACTATACTGTTATTGATAAAGAGCTTCTTATTATGGTATATGCATTCGATAAGTTTAGATTATACCTCATTAGCACCAAATTTGTGGTGCAAACTGATCATGTAGCTTTGAGATACCTCATAGAAAAGAAAGATGTGAAACCTAGCTAATTCGTTAGATCTTGCTTCTTCAGGAATTATCTTCTAGGTGAAAGACCAAAAGGGATGTGAAAATCATGTGGCTAATCATCTCTCAAGGTTAGATGTAGATGGAAAAGAAATGGGTGATGTGAAGATTGGGGATTCATTCCCTAATGAAATGGGTGATGGATGTTGTGACTGATATGGCCCATTGGTATGAAAACTATGAGGTCAGCAATGTTATACCTAAAGGAATAAGCTCATATCAACAAAAGAAGTTCCTTCATGATGCAAGTAAGTACTTTTGGGATGAATCTTTCTTATTTAGGCACTATACTAACAATATGATAAGAAGGTGAGTGCATGAAGTTGACACGATATGCATCCTTGAGCCTTGCCATTCATCCTAGTAGGAGGACATCATGTGGTGCTCATACTACACAGAAGGTACTGCATTATCGCTGCTATTAGCCTACTTTTTATCATGATACTTATGAGTTTGTTAAAGCCTACAAAAGATGTCAACGGCAAGTAGAAATTTCATGAAAACATGAACTTCCTATGAATGATTTCATGGGTCTCTTTGTGAGTTCATACAGGAAGAAATACATTTCGGTAGCTATCGACTATGTATTAAAGTGGGTTAAAGCTGCAACATTACCCTAC
>JBDJHY010152173.1:0-12845 GCA_039654485.1 Withania somnifera
CCATTAGACTCGTATTAACATATAAAATACGTTGGCACAAGTTTCAGATCATTCAGAGATCGTTTGACGTCAGTCAGAGTAAGATTCTTGGATTTGCAGTGCTTTATCATCGAATAAAAGGTAGGCTCCGTAGGGCTATCTCTGGGCTTATAGCCTTAAAAATTATACTAAATAACATCTGTGGGTTGGGTAGCTAGGTTGATATAGTGAACCTGTACCGTTGTTTCATTTGTTCCATGTTTATATTTATATCTTGGCATCTGATTGATATGGTGCTCATGACGTAGTAATTGGCTATAGATACTTGTGCAGGGCATAAGATGATTCTATTACATGATCATATGCTTATATGTATACTTGATGATTTGTTGTGCATTCATTATATGAGAGGTTGGGCCTATCGGTCCGATGAGAGTGTATTGGGGCTGGATCAGTATCACCACCCGATTATTGAGCCATAATGGCTTAAGGACTATTTTGATAACAAGATGAATAATGACATAAAGCAATAAATGGTAATATAATAATAGTAATAATATAAGTAGCAATATTTTACTATTTTAGACTTGGCATTGTATCGAGCACTCGATAAAACTATTTTCACTTGCTTTAGTCCAGTCCTTACATCCTGGAATTGAGAAACTTTATTTTTCTAATAAATGCTAGGACTTGAGACTAACTCTGTTTGGCAGTGAGTACAACCACTATGACTTGAGTTCGTCATCGTATGTAGTGAGTACAACTTTTTGACACTTATGGCACCACTGGTTATGGAAATATGATGATACCCAATTTATTGAGGACTTTTGGTGATACGATGATATATTGGTGTTGTACACCTTGTATTGTCAAGCAGGGCTTGACGATACTATTGATATGAGGCATGAGATGCCAGACTTAAGACCTTTAAGGCTCTGTGATTGGGATGTTAGGATATGATGACGTTAGAGATCGTACGTGGTAGGCAACCTCTATGGACCTTACCTCTGGGCTGTGGCTGACACGGAGAGAGGGTATAGGACAGAGGAGTGAAATATCTAGAAAGTTTAGGTTAGCCTTCCATGGGTTCTTCCTGCTGGGCCTATAGGTACTGGAGGAGATGCATATGCAGGATCAATTACTTCATGTTGTGTATTTACTTTTCTATACTTGTTTTCTTCAGTGTACCCCTGGTAGTATGTGGATGCCTATGGATGAGTGTGTTTCTGTTGTAAGCTGCACTTCTTTCTAGGGGTCTTGTCAGCATTTATTTTCTTTATTTTATTATTCCTATTACTATTTAGTTGTTATTGTTGGTTAATTTCTACTTCATGTTGTGTGGGATTTGTGCCTTATACTATTGTAAAGCCATTTACTCTTTCATTGAGGTTACCGGTATACCATCCATGTTCTACTCCTATCTTTTTCTGACTCGTGTTTATTACATTGTTATTCACATATAACGTTGCAAGGATTTCAGGTACTTCTTCTTTCATTGCTTGAGATCCAATTATGTGATTAGCTAGCGATACCTGTCTACTTGTACTTTATTCTTATTTAAGTAGCTAGCTTTCCTTGCTGTACTAATTGCTCTCTGCCTGGTTTTGTATTCTGGCATTTACTGCTTTTATTATTGTTATGTGCTCAGTGGGCCCTTGAAGCCTACTGGGTATGGGTTGCTTCGACAACTTTTAATCATACTACACTTGCACATGTGCAGATCCGAGTACAAGTTCTCGATCGTGATTACCGCCACCGGTTCATGCAGTTTATGTTTCTTCAAAAATTTAGTGTGAGCTTGGCATTCGGATTTTACCTACTTCTCTTTGGCTTTTGCATTTATATTTGATCTCCATGTATTTTGGAGACATAGTTGTATTAGATATTTTGGATTTCTTGTTTCTGTACTTAGTGGTTCGTTTGACACTGATACCGATTTTTTGGTATTTTATTGATTCTTAAACTTCCACATTTTATTTATCTTCTGATTATTGTACTTGTGTTTTCCTCAATTGATATAGTAGTCCTCCACTTCGGCTTTAGACTATAGGGTTGGTTCTCCTACTGGTGGGATAGTAGGTGCCATCATGATTCGTAAAATCAGATTGTGACACATATCCTGAGCCTAGCTCCTAATTGACTAGTCAATGAGGGATGCTCCAATGAAAGTGACAGGCTTAGTTCCCTAGGATAGCTCCATTGATGGATCAATCCCAAGTCTAAGTCGGGGTCTTCTAGAGTATATTCCTTAATTAATAATTTGAATTTGTTTTGCATGGAGTGTTCCCTTGTAATCCTTAAGTTTTATAAATGAAAGTAGATTTTTCTTAGCTACTTTTTGTGTGAGATAAGCGACCTTTACAATTTCTTTTTTATTAAATACATTCAATGCATGGCACTTCCTCTTTTTTGGGTCAATTGGTACTTGGTACTAATGAACTTGGAAAAGGTATTTTCTCTTACTATCCACCCCCTTTGATAGTAATTTTTACAATTACCACACTTTAACTATGAGACCTACTTCGAGGCGATGAGGGATCACTTCTTTCCGCATTTATCTTGAATTTCTCCAACTATTTGGGAAAACTTTTCAAGGGTAGAGTAGGAGCTAGAGCAAAGACCGAGAGGGTATTAGCAGTAAAATACTTCCAATGAGTAGGGTTTTCTCTCTTTATTTTGCAGGGAGCCATACATATCACCCGTTTTTAAGATGATGAATTCTCTTTCCTTTTTTTTCCAGAATACCCACACTAAAGAGCAGTATTCCCCAAATAAAGTATAGCAAGATGCTTCACTCTGGTGCGGAAAAGTCTTGGGCCTATTACCTTTGTCATCTTCACCCTCTCGGGGTGTTGGAGACACTTTAATTCCCATGCTCTTAGGGTGAGCCTACGTGTCACTCCCCAACTCTGCACCTGGTAATAGACATAGTACTTGGGCCACATGTTTCCTAAGCTAACCTTGAGTATCTGGGACAACTACTAAGAAATACTGAATCATAATTCGAAGTAATGAAATAAGATATTGTGAGAAAAGTGTATGAATATGATTGAATGAATTTAAATAAAGGCAACATAAAATCCACTAAATACTAAATAATTTTTCTGAAAGCCTCAAGTAAAAAAAATGAAGAGAGACTAGAATAAGACTCTAGCTCACTTTGAAATACGGAAACTAAATATATTTAAATAAATAAAGAACCATCTAAAATCTTCCAACTGAACATCATTGTCATCGTAACATGAGGACTTACCATTAACTGAGCTAAAAAAATGTAAATCTTGGCAATCCATAAGCACTGGGAAAGATGTCTCAATCTACATTATAAGAAATTGTAGTCATATATGTGTTAGTATTTTGAATGTATTTGTATGTGAGCATGCAATATGTAATAGTTTGAATATAAAATCATGCTAAAATTGACTACAATTGAGTTGGACAACTTAAGTAAGATTATAAAATAAGATGCAATGAATCAAATACATTAGGAAATAATATTGTAAAGCTGAATGCATATTTCTAAGTTAAATTGTATAAATTAAAAAACCAAGGAGTCATGCATCATTATATGTGGTTATAGGATCTAAACTGAAAATTTTAAAACATAAACTGTAACTAAAAGTTGAACATAGGTGGGACATGGGTGGGAGGTTCTCTTAGCTGACATAAATCATACGAGCAACTTGGAGTCCAACTCACAAACACAGGTTGTAGGGCACCATATGCCCTACCAAAGGCATAAAATCTGGCAAGTTTAGATCTACTAAACCGAGCCTCCATAATTTGGGACTACAACCTATGGTGGCAACATAGTTATGTGATTGGAGTGTCAACCTTTACTGGCAGAAGACCTAATTTCCCATATGCTCGATGCTAAATACTACTTTCAAAACTAAAACACTAATGCTTATTTTTATACTTAACTTGTCATGCTAGTAATAAAATATCTGGAGATCATACTAGACATAAAAATTTACTGGACTAGTAAAATTATGTCTCGATATTGGATTATACTTGTTATGTAATTACCATAGCATGAGTCTGTGATCAGTTTACTTTTAAAATACGGAGGAATGCTTAATTTTAGCTCAAAATGCATAATTTTCTCAAACACTTGAATACTAGTTAAGACATTTAGTCATGGTTAAGACTAAAAGTAAATCGTGCTACCATGTAGCCATGATAAAACTATACCCAATTATTTAACACATAATCATGGAGGTAATTCTTTTATCAAATTGAGCAAAAATCTGAAATCATGCTTAGAATTTATAGCCATAGAATTTATGAGAAAGATTGTAACATATGTTTATGAACATGAAAACATCACATGACACTAAAATTAGAGCATTATGGTCATTTCCGTCAGTTGCATATTTTTTTTCTTTTAGGAGCATTGCAGTAGATGTCCCAAGTCATTTGTGACCTTTTGAGGCCGGTAGTTCGGTTCTTTAGTGGTTTGGTTGAGAGTTATCTCAAATTTCCTATTTTAGAGCTTGAACTTAGGTACTCATTGACTTTATTCAAAATTCTTTTAAGACAAGCTTGGAATCAGATTCTGACAGTCCTATTAGTTTTAGAACATAGATTTTGGTCTAGGTGGATCCTTGGTTTGGGTCATGGGGATTTCGATGTGAGTTTATCTCTTTTGACAAGATATTAGTTGGCCAACAATTGAATGTTTGACTTTGGTCAGCATTCAATGATTGGAGCATTGTATCAAAAATTTGATTGCGCCATCAACTCTAGAATGTTAAGTTTATGTTAGGAAGAGTGTTTGTTCACTTCGCAAGGTGCTCGGTGTGATTTTGAGCTATTTTTTTTATTTTAGAAAAGTGTGGGTTAATTGTATTCTTGGTCAACATTTCTCTGAAAAGACCTCGTCTTGGGAATTCGACTATTTATTGAGTCTGGAATGTCATTATGGTTATGTATGCACTATTTATTTGTGCATATCGGACCTTGGAGTCACATTGAACCATTGTCAGAGCAGTTCCAACTCAGTTGGAATTGCTGGAGCAGGCATCAGCTGGTGTAGTTGAACTTGAGATGCCTTAGTCGAAGCTGTGACATTGCATCTGTGATGCCCAACTTGCTCCTGTGATGACAGGTATCCAGGGGAGACTTCAGACTTGTAAAATCCTGTTCTCCCCTATGACCTTGCCCTTACAGAGGATTCTCCAGCACCTGTAAAGGCAGGTGCCCCTTCCTCGATTTTTAGACCATTTTCACTTCACTCTACTCTATCTAAACCTTTAATTGTTATGAAAATCATTCAAGGTTATTGGTGATTCTTCTTAGTTTGATTCTTGGTCCATTCCCTCATTGTGGTAAGAATTCATCTTGCTCTTATTCCTTTCCATGGCATTTTCTACATCGTTTCAATTTAACAATTCTTAATAATTCTTGATGATACTTGTTTTAATGGTACTTGGGTGACCCATAGTGATGCATTGGACTTTGTTCTACTAGAAAGTCAAGTTCTCGATTCTATTTTGGTACGAAACTCCTCCGTACTTTGGTATAAACTTAGTCAGGTTTTGTTCTTTTATATTTTTCTTCTCTGATCATTTTGGTGACATTTCTTACTTATATTGTGCTCATTTTTTTGTAGCATGAGTTCCTAGTGTGGCCGGTCAGGTCCGATTAACGGGTCTTGTGGGCACATTTTAGGCCCAATTGTTGGCATTGATTGGAATTTGTTATAACGTATATCGTTAGAACCGTGTTGATGTAGAGTCATATTTTTTCAATTTTGTGGCCATTCGAGGGCATTAGACATCAGTCAGACTGATTGTTGTGTGTTGCAGTATTGTGTTCGCCGAATGATAGGTAGGCTCCCTGGAACTACACTTGGAGTATAGATGGTATAATTACACTTGAATAGCATCCTTGGGATGATATTATTAGTTCTATATTATGACCCTTAACCACTTATAGTATTTTTTTATTCTTCCTCTTTTGGTGATGTTTGGTATGATACGAACGCCTTTGACCTAGAATTGGCCTTGTGTTGGCCGTAGGGTGACTATAAAAGTATAGGACGTTGATGTGTGGGTAGGTTTTTGGATTTCTTCCTCAGGTTTGGGCTGGTGTTTGTGCTTCTAACTATAGATTGGGTTTGTACAGGGCCTTAGGAATATTATAGTATTATTGTGTTTATGCATTCATGTAGCACAATCTCTAATAGGGTTGCACCTGGATTTCTAGTATTTTGAGGGATATAGGTCCTGTATTCCCCTATTCAATACCTATATAGTCTTAAGGGCCCATTATACAACATAACTGACTAAATTGGACTAAAACTAGTTAAAATGGATTTTTTAATAATAAATAAGGGGTTTTCCACTTAGTTTTAGTCCCAGCCAATGATTAGGCATCCGATTCACTCGTTTCCACTATTTTTAGCCTAGGCTTCATAACTTGGGACTGTAAACTATCATATATTACCACTTCTGGCACTTGAGTCTCGTTTGGGCAGTGAGTATAGCCTTTTTCTACCTATATCACACTTATTGAAACAATATGCTATTGAGACTTTGATATACATTCATACAATGACATTGGGATGAAGATACTATTTCCCTGTGGACTTGAGATTTTGATCCTGGTTACTAAGACATTGATACTGGACTCCTAATCTAAGGATATGTGGTTCAAGTCCCCCATGGGCCTTTCCACTCTGGTTTGTAGTTGGCGGAAGGGTTTCTATCGATGACTCCTATGGGTCTTACCTTAGGTACCTAGGTAGGGGGAGATGCATACAGCTACATCCATGAACTACCTTTGTATCATGTGTTTGTTATGTTCCTTTACTTATGTTTCTGCATGTGCCTTCTGTAGTATGGGATATTGGTGGGTGAGTTTGCCTTTTGTGTGCCTTTTTTGGTGGGAGGGGTTAGTGAAGGGTTTACTTGCACTCTTTACCTCTTACTTTTGTAGTAGCTAGTTGTAGATATAGTGGTAGTTGTTACTTAGTGGTTTTCCTCTGATGGTGGGTTATCTTTGATTATGTATGTTGCTGCATATTTCCCCTTTTCTTATGATAATTGAGGCTACAGGTACGTCGATCATCCCTTGTATTTCTCGTTGCTATCCGCCTTGTCTTTCTTTTCTTTATTCACTACTGTATTGTTGCATGGATCCTGGGTATGTCTAGCATGGATCCTGGGTATGTCTTGTTTCTTATCAAAGCTCCTGTTTTGTTGGCATAGCTAGCCATGTTTACTTGATATCCTACTTCTTTCTCCTATTTGTTTAGCTAGCTTCCTTGTACTGCTTGTTTTTTTATAAATTATCCTTTTTTTTACCTTCCTGCTATTTACTGTAATTATGACATTTATGTGCTTGGTAGAGTCTTTGGGTCCTATTGGGTCTTGTTGCTTCAGCAATTAGTACTCATACTACACTTCTACATCTTCCTAGATATAGATACAGGTGTGAGTTATCACCCTGATGTCACAAATCGTGCTAGCTAGTTGATTTTATGGATATAGGGTAAGCTCCAAGGGTTTAGAGCTAGCTGCATCTCTTCTGTTCATATTTTGACTCCTTTGGATTCCCGAGATAGATGCATTTGTGCTTGAGATGCTTTGTATTTTGTACCTTATAGTAGATCATGTACACAGTGATACCAAGTATTGGGAGGGTTTTGTTGACCGTGTTACTTTATTCTATTTTTATCATCTCCTTTCCTTGTTATTATTGCTTCTTTAGTTATTTATACTTAGCTGTTGCTCTAGCTACAGGGTTGGTTTGCTTATAGGTGGGTTAGTAGGTTCCATATTGACCTGAAAAATTAGGTCGTAAGATTGGTATCAGAGCCTAGGTTTTGACTGGTGTCGGTGTTACATGAGCAACTTTCTAAGTAGAGTCGGGTAGATTGGTACAATGGCATCCATATCTTATGGAGGCTACAGTGGTTTTTAGGAAAGACTCCTCTTTCCTGACTCTACCATACATCTTCTTCTTGGTGGTTTCCTGAAATCTTATTTTTTCCACATTCACTCTCCCACGAATGGTTCATTTGAGGACTTCAGCGAACTAGGACAAATCTTACATACCAGTATCTAGGGTTCCTATGAGGAGCCAAGGTAGGGACTATTCCTGAGGCAGATGACATTCCAAACTCATATAAGAGCTGAGGTGGATGGCATTCCAAAGTCAGCACACTAGCTGGAGCTCTGGGAGCAGGTATAAGTAAAGAGCTGGCCATATACTAGTGGCTGATGGATGTTTAGTTTCAGCACCAAGTATACCTAGGGTCAGCTTCAACCCCAGTTGGATTGACACCAATGTCAGTTCTACAAAGTTTGTTACTTGAGGTTTTGAGGTTAGTTGGCATTGTGCCATTGGTGTGGGTGTGCCTCGGAGTGTGGAGTGGTTCTCAAGAGTAGGTTAAGTTTAGACACTTGTAGTAGGGTCATATGTCTATTACCGAGTATGAGGTTTAATTTTATGAGTTGGTAGGCTGCACCTCCGTGATTTTCCCTTCTAAGTAGGATAGGGCACAGAAATTTACCGATGGATTTATTTTTCCCCTTCGACTAGCAGTAGATCCCTTGATAGCCATAGGCCGCTCTTTTACTTAGATTGTTGGCCATGCGAGGTTTGTAGGGGATTTTTTTACAGAAGGCTTTAGACATGGTGATCAGGGTTCTAGTCAGTTGGATGGTTTTATTAGTGTTTTGTCATGTGGTAAAGATTAGCTTGGTAGTGTATCTCAGATATCACTGCAGCCAGTTCAGACAGTGCCATAGGTAGTTTAGTCGGTATCATATACTTTGAGCAAGGCTTAGCTTGATCTTAGGGTTCTAAGTTCCAAGAAAATAGCGAGCGGTATACCTTGGGCTTCAAGTCAGGATGGCCATTCTATTGTGATAGAGGATTTTCATCAGCTTAGGCGATTAGGGTTGTTCTTCAAGTATGGTAACCCCTGTCAGTATGTTATTGATTTCCCCAAGGATGGACGTGCTATGAGTGTGGAGTTGCTGGTCACCATGGTAAAGAGTGTCCTCGATATGGATGGTTTGGATTTCAGCTCAGGGTCTTCCGGAGCCGAAAATACCATCAGTTGGAGGTGTTGTCTGTGGAAGAGTTAAGGCTCGTGGTGATGCTCAATTTGTCGAGGAAGGTGTTTGGGGCCATTGGTTGTCCCGTCTTTGTCAGGATATGCCTGGTTGTACTTCAATTATAGAAAAGGCAGAGGTTGTGGATACGATGATGTTAGGTTTGATTTCATCAAGTTGCTAGATGGTTTACCTTTTATTTGACTGGTTTTGGTTATTCTTTTTGCCTATCTTTTTATTTCTATTTGCCCCGTAGTTGTTTGCTAGTGAGTCATGGACTAATGATTATCGGTTGCTACTTGGTAGCTGATCTTTTTTTAGTAGTGGATTCTTATGCTAAACCTAGTTGGGTAGCTTATTGAGGTTCTTATGTTCGGTTATGGGATGTTTAAGTTAGACCTTTACTTGTGAATTTAAGGGAGTTCATTGGTAGATGGGTTAGTTGGTTAGTAGCAGTGTTGCATTTTTAGCATGAATAGGTTCCTTCCTTTCCACTTGTAGTCTCAGCTACTGCACCAAGACTGTTAGCTTAGACACAACTGGCATACTCCTAACAATGTGGATGGGTTCCATTGCCACGAGGGGTAATCTCTCGCCTCTTAACCAATAATGTAGTTCCTGTGTCTCTTGGCATGTTTAGAAATTACTTGTGTTGTTAGGCTCAGTTCATTGTTGTTTATTTATTCCCTGTATGTTTTATTTAGTGAGTCATGTATTAATCAACCCACCTAGACTTCCAACTAAACATGAGTTTCTCGTGTCTTCTTGAGTTTGAGTCAAGACTCGATTTTATCCCTTTTCCTTTTCATGAGTTGACTCAGTTTTGCCGAGTGTTATGGTTAAGAAGTTGTGGGTTGTGAGGTGTGTTTTCCACGACCTGGTGGGGTGTGTACCTGTGTGACATCCCAGTAATTTTTTCCTTTATTTTTAATAGTGGATTAGGGATGTTGATCCTTGAGTCATTCAACATGGAGGTGTAGTATCTTAATAGTGGGTTAGTCATTCTCTACTTTATTGATATGAATCCTATGGTATGTTCTAGCATTTTGGTTCTTGTAAACAAGTTCTAAAAAGTAATGAACTGGGGTGCTTGGTACATTGTTTGAGTATAGTTAAATACGCAGCGGTACCATGGTGGGTACGACCAGTTCCAAAGTGTGTAAGCGACTAGAGTTGTGTTTTGCATTCAGGGTTGTGGTATTGTTGTATCAGTGTTATATCATTGATAAGCTATGGGTAGGGAGTTATCATATAGAAGTGTTCCAGATTAGTTCATTTTATAGGGACGTTCCTTGTGGGTGGTTGGTATTGTATATTATGCCTTTATTGCAATGCATCATCTTATTGATATTTCTTGGTTGTACTAGTTCATTTTTTCTAGTTATCAAGATTTGTCATGTGTTCAGGCATTCTTATTGGGAGATCGTGGGTACTAGTCTTTATAGATGGGCTATGTTAGGCTGGGAGCCACTAGATACATATGACTTAAGTTGGGTATCGATTGTTTCAATGTGCATTGGAGGTCTTATCATTAGGGTGGGATAATAACACTTCCTTTAGTTTGGTTATATTGGTTTGGGTAAAGTGAATGGATTTTACAGGGGGTATTTTGAGATTTTAGATTTTTGCGAGATTATCTTGGTTTTCTTTGGAAGTTATTCTTCATTAGTTGAGATAGCAAACATCTTCCTTCAATTTGGGATAGTTTTTTCATTTCCTAGCAGATGGATCTTGTGTGAGGTTCCATTAGTTTTAGCGTGGTTGTGCTATAGAGTGTTCAACTGTGTCTCATATGATAGTCAGTATGGTACTTAATCTTAAGGGTGCCCTTGCATATCAAAGAGTGTGGTTTTGTACTTGGTAAGGGTTCCACAGTATGTGTTTATGACTTGGGTGGAAGTAGGTTAGAACTGATATATCAGCCTTGGTAGTAGGAGTGGTTCTTCGAGGATATGGGTGGTGTGCCATCTGAGCTTCAGTAGGTATTAATTGGGTTTCTTTAGTATAGTCAGTTTTGTTGCCTTATGTTGGCCTGCATGGAATGGCTACTCGACTTAGATGGCAGGTTGCAGTTGCACAATGGAGATTGGATCATTGGGCATCATTCAGGACCATTGGGTTCAGTGTCTACTTATGTTATGTGTGGCTGAGATATGGTTAGGTATCTGATGGTGCGTCACCCAATGGTAAGGGCTTTCAGTCAGTGTCTAACCCAAAATGGTTCACCTTAGACTACTCAACATGGTTGTCACTATTGTGGTGAAGGTTCTCTTTTAGGGTTGTCATATTCAGCTTAGCAGGGTTATTCCCTCCTATCATGTTATCTTTCTTTCCAGTTTGGGTTTTGTGGTTGGGGTTGTTTTTATGATTCGGTTCAGTGGTGCCTAGTTTTATTTTCATGCAGAGTAGATGTGCCTAGCTCAGTTTGTGATTAGAGGACTTGTTGCAAGCTTCGAGAAGATTTCGGGTATCGCAGAGCAGTTGAGAGCTTTGCAACATGTTTTTATGTATAGAGATATTGCCTAGATACTTATATTGTGCAGTTCAAATAGTATTCAAGGGGCATTGTGGACATTCTTCAGTGTGGGTTTGATGTGGTGAGACTAGGACATCAGTGCTAGGGTTGGTAAATAGTGTTGGGATGTTTTTGGAGTGGTAACCTATTGGTTGGTTCTGCTTTCAAGCCTTCATTGGGCTATTCTATCAGTTTTATCTCTGACTAGCTTTGTGGTATCATCATTGATGAGCTTTGGGGTATTCCACATGATAGTGATTCGACTTTGGTGTCAGTCTATTTTTGGAAAATCTTGTGATCTACCCAGGGTGTATGCTAAAAGAATTTGATATTTGGTTGATTTGTGGTCATCGTCTTTCGTTTGAGGAAGATGCCGTGGATGTGGGGGGTGGGGTTCTTGGGTTTGGTCCCTATAGTTGGGGTCTTTCTCTTCAATTCTTTCCTTCTCGGTTCTGATTTTTGGTGAAAAAAGTCCTTTTTAGTAGTGGATGATATAATGACCCTTGTGGTCATTCCCATGCATTGTGTCTTTTCTTGCTTTCTAAAGAACTCCAATAGTTTCCCCAGGTTATTTATGACATGCGGGGGCAAGTAGTTCAGTTCCCTAGTGGTTTGATTGAGCGTTATCTCGATTTGCCTATTTTAGAGTCTGAACTTAGGTACACGTTGACTTTTGTAAACCTTCCTTCAAACGAGTTCAGAATCATGATTATTTCAACAGTTCTTCTAGCTCTAGAACTTAGATTTTGGTCTAGGTGGACCCTTGGTTCGGGTTTAGGGGTTTACAGTGACAGTTTATCTCATTATATGAGATATTAGTTGGCCGGAAGTTGAGTGTTTATTGTTCAATATTTGATTATTGGAGCATCAGATCAGAAATTCGAGTGCACCATCACTCTAAAATGTTGAGTTTGGGTTATGAAGAGTGTTTCTTCGCTTTTTGAGTGTAATGACCATTAAGGTAATTTATCATAAATACACAGTATCTGGCATCCTAGAGCGTTTCAGTAGTTGCCCCAAGTCATTTATGACTTGCTGGAACCGATAGTTTGGATCCCTGGTAACTCGGTCGACAGATATCTCAAATTCTTTGTTTTAAAGCCTTAAATTTAATACTCGTTGAATAAAGTCAACTTTCCTTCAAAACGAGCTCGGAATTAAATTTTGACAGTTCTGTTAGGTCCGGAAGGCCAAACAAAGTCAAGATCGACTGTGAGTTTGTGATTTCTGGGCTTCGGTTGCTAATTATGTGATTTTGTGGAAATTTGTTAAATTTAAGCCTA
>JBDJHY010152183.1:0-22629 GCA_039654485.1 Withania somnifera
ATGTTGTGAGATTTTATAGGTTTTTTTTGGAACTCAATTAATGTTTAATCATCAATGAAAACAATCAAACACGTCAAGGAATTAAGGAGCCTAAAGTCAACAGTACACTAGCTATACTAGCCTTACTTTGGTTGAGACAAATTCAAGGGAGCTTGTAAGGGATTGAATTAGAGGAATGGGTATTGCATTGGAAACCATTTTCAACTTACTACATGATTTAAGGTATATGTAATCAATAAAAACACGAAAAATGAATAAAAATGCAAAAACGTCATTGTCGGGCTGATTTAGAGTTGACATTTGTGATCTTGGATATACTTTGCAGCATTGTGCAAGATTGTTAGTGAGTTATTGGGAACGTATTGAAACTTTTTTGTGAATAATGAGTTCATGACTGGTTTGCAACCGCCACACACTTGTTTTCATGTGTGAAAACGCGGTCTGGGCAAGTAGAAAACCTGTGGGAACTTTACAAACTGATTTTAGTGTTAATATCTCTGTTTAGGGTTGGTTTTGGAAGATATTTGAATCCTATTTAAGGTTTAATAATTATCTATTATGCCCATCTTGGGATACAATTGAATTTGGAGCACAAGACAGAGAACAAGAACTCACCTCTTAGGGTTCTTTTCCTTTAGTTTTTCTCTTATTTTTATTTATGATTTTAAATATGGAGATTGTTTGTGAACATATGAGTGGATAAAACCCCCTTTTTTAGGGTTAAGGTTATGAAACATGAATGCATAGATATAGTTTAAAGTTTGTTTATGTTGATTATCGCATTAATTGTGCCTATTGTTCTTGTACATAGTATCCTAGAGATTAGCTACCTTTGGGATAAATAAATTAGCCACTCTTGAATTTGGGAGACGAAAATAGGGTTATAACATAGAAAATAGGGAGCGTGGATCATATACTACACGATAGTAGGGGGGTTAGCCTTTGGATTGGGATATACCTATAATTCTCTGCTTGGTCCAATACAGGAAGATAACGTTAATGCATTAGACCTAGTCGGGATATCCTAACGTTAATGCATTAGACTTAGTCGGGCTATCCACACTCAATGATGTAGTTAGGTTTCTAGGTTTAATAGAAGGTTAGAGGATTAGGAGACCTTGTCCGTAATATCAACCCCGGGATCAAAAATTGAGATAATTAACTAAACCAACGTAAATCTAAATTTTGGCAGGATTGTGGATTAAGTCTTAATTACGGAACTCTCCAATACTTGGTTATACCCCAAAGATAACATGTAATTAGTTTATATTTAATTTTTACTTTGATTCAACCATACCTCTTTTTTACACCACTTGAATAAATAAATTGGAACTAGTTTAGTCTAGTAGTTAATTAAACGACAAGTCCTTATGGGTACGATATCCGTCTATAAAAATATCCACCACATTACTTGTTAAACCGCATACACTTGTGCGTATGAAAAAGGCCATCAACTTTTTGGAGCCATTCTAGGGGGCTTCAGTGTTAATTCTTTTATCTAGATTAGACTTTTTCCTTTTGTTCATATAAGTTGTAAGTAGTTTAATTTTTTATAAAGTTTTTTTTTATTCTCTTTTCTTTTTCTTCACTCCTCGTGATATGTTAAATTTTGATAAGTGTTGGTTGAATGATGGACATTCTTGTAGTGTTTGCGGAGGGAACCACTTGGAAAGAAATTATTTTATTTTTCAAAGGAGTGGTTTGTGTGCACCTACCTAATCCCCTGAACATAATATTCATCATATATGTTGTAGTCAGGGTGACCATTTGAGTGTTGCCATAATTTTCATCACCCTTTCTCCCTTCCCACGAACCTCTATTTATGATCAATCTGTTGCTTGATATTTGAAAGAATGATATAGATCAGGATACAGAAAATCTATCTAACAAATTAAATATGACAAAGAAAATACTTGAACTAATGGAACAACAACTAAAAATAATGAACTAACAAAGAGATGACCTAAGCATAGAGATAACTCTATTTGGCTTAGGTGTCAATGAATTGAGGACCAAGTTGAATAGAAAGATTGAGACGTCTGATTTCCAATCACAAATAGTTGTGGATATGAGCCAACCTTGGGAGATGGAACAAGGATTCCAACAATTTGACTACCATTTTGTTCATAACTTTGACATTGAAGAAAAGGGTAAAAGTGATCATATTGCGATTGGTGTGAGTTTTTGAATTAAGGTGTATTGGGCTTCATTCAAATCACTTTTTCAAATTATCTTTAGATTATTACATGTATTTAGTCATCTAAAATAATAGAGGAGGTTCAGGATGAGTAATAAGAACCCTACATTCCTAACTTTCCACCCGAAGATAAAACATAATGAAATAACATGCCTCACATGCCCTATACTATGCTTGGTTCTTCCATATATTTACCACTACCCTTTGATCCAAGCAACAACATGGATGTGATGTTGGGGGAGAAATTCATAGCTTCAATATAGAGGAAAAAGTTGATGGGTTGTGACACGATGTTAAATCAAGCACTGCTTGGGAGGAAACCCAATATATAGTAGGTAATTTTTATTTTTGTTTTGGTTTATTTAGTATCACCTTTTTTTTTTTTTGTTTTTGGGTCTTTATAGGTTTCAGGAAGTATTAGTACCCGGATTCTGAGTTATGGAGTATGTAAAAGGCGAAGTATGGTGTCCTCTGAACCTCCTTGTTGAAAAAGTGAAATTGACATGTTGATTAGCTAGGCATAGGACCTCAGGGAGTATTTTTAACCTTCTTCTTTTAATTTATACATTGGGGGAAAAGTATGATTTTAAGTGTGGATTGGGGAATCCTTCCGATCTATTTGTTTATGGTGAAGTGTGCTAGATGATTCTTTGTTCTTGTGGAAATTTTTTAAAAATTTAAAAGATTTTCTTTTGGTAGTTGTAGGTTTAGGAGATTTTCTCTTGGTTTTTGATAAAAGCGCACTTCATCCACCCCTTGGTTTTTTCTTGTTTTTTTTTTTCAAGGAGGTGCCTTTTGAACCAATATCCTTTTTCCTGATTGATCTTTAGGACTAATTTTTAAATATTTGGTCATAGATTAGGGACTTTTCCCAATGATGGATGGATGATGACTGTCTTGAAGGAAAATTAGTCATTAGGATAATAAATTGGACCCTTTCACTAGTTGTTGACTAAATACACTTGTTACACTATGATTGACTGATTGGTGTAAGTTGGTTTAAATTGTAAAGCATGCTGCAAATTTAGCTTGAAGGACTACTCTGGACATTTTTAGTCTCATTTTTTAACTCTTGTATATTTAGACTTAATTCTAAATTCTTGCAATTACCTGGTAGAGAGTCTGTAATGATCTTTCTTTATTTGAGCATGTGTCATTTGTCTGTAAGGTTCTTGTGTCTTCCTTGTTGTAGTGATGTCTAGAACATTCCCGACGTGTACAGGAGATGCTATAGGCCTTCGTTGATAGCCTTGTTTTATTCCGTTATTTACCTACCTTTTATGTATGATATTAGTTAGCCCTGTTGATCCTTTAGCCTATTCTTTGGTAGCCTTATATGTATCCTATTCCTATTATTACCTTGAATTTGATTCAAACACTCAAGTGGTTTAACTAAAAAATAAAAGTGAAAAGAAGTGAGAATTTGAAGAAAAGAATAAGTGAACTAATTGCCCTCAAAGTATGGTTATTAGTGTAGAAAGCTTACGTGTTGGGTAGGAAGTAAGAAAAAGAAAAAATTCAAATGAATCAAGTGTTGAATGAAAATATTCCTTACTACTTATATGTGAACCTGATTAATGATAGAGGTAAAAACAACATGATTTAAGGGTGACAAATATGGTGTGATATAGGTGCTTGAAGAAAGTCCTATATTCACTATTCTTGGAAAAAATTAATTCCTACCCATCCTTAGCCTACATTACAACCCCAAAAATCCTATTTAATTTAGAACTTTTACATTATTAAATTAGTAGAGAATTACACTAAGGGAAAACCTATGATTCATCATATGTAACATGTGAATTCTTTGTGAGAGTGAGCTTAACTTGATTCTTATATACCTATTCTTGTGTTAAATACTATATAGTTGTGAGTGAATTGAGTAACTCTCTTATTGTGAGGGAACATGTTTGATTAAATATAGGTGGTCTATTTGATGGATTGATTGAGTAAATAGGAATGAGTTTGCTAATTTTAAGAGCCAATTCTTTAGGAAAGGAGGTTTCAAAGTCGTATTCATATGAGTTGAATTGTTTATGCATCATGAGTGTTGTATACATATCACCTTGTAGTTTTAGCTTGAGTATCTTGTCATAATTAGTGATTTTAGAGTCTTTATTGATGTATCAATGAGTAATGAATTGTTGTAGGACTAACAAATTAAAAGTGTGGGGTATTGATCATAGGTGAAAGTATACACTTGAATACCTTAATCTACCTACATTTTAGCCTTGTTTTGAAAACAGTTGTGTATGTGAGAGTAAAAGTTAATAATGGTGTAAATAGGTTTTAAATAACTTGTTTTACATGTTTATAAGGTTTTTGATAAATAAAAAAAAGTGCAAAATAGAGAAATAAATTTTAGACAGGATAATATGATTTGGGTGGCTAGTCTAGGCAAGTTTTGATGTGTTTCTTTTGGGTTTTGTGTTGGATTGCCTCATGGGTTGTTGTGAGATTTTGGAGGTTATTTTTGTAACTCAATTACAGTTTAAATATCAATGGTAATAATCAAACACATCAACGAATCAAGGAGCCGAAAGTTAAGAGTACACTAGCTATAGCCTTACTTTTGTTGCGGAAAATTCGAGGGATCTTGTAAGGGATCGAATTGGAGGCATGGTAACTGTGATAGGAAACAGTTTCAAGATATTACATGATTTTATATATATGGAATAAATACACACACGAAAAAGGAAAAAAAATGCAATAAAATTCACTGCCGGGTTGATTTAGAAAAGTTGACATCTATGATCTGTGGAGCCTACTTTGCAGCATTGTGGAGGATTGGTGGTGTGTTTTTGGGCATAGATTGAAAATTATTTGAGAATAAAAAGTGCATGAAATTTCAATAAAACTCATAACCAAGAATAATTGAATTTTTGAAGCTCCAAATAGCATCCCAAAGTCGGGAAGTAGCAGTTTTTTCACCTGCTTATTTCATCCATGAATAGTGCGGTGCCCAGTATTTTTACCCAAAGAACTCAACAAGGAACACTACTAAATGCAAAAAAATATTTAATACGCTACTCTATATCCTCCAAGCCACCTCTTAACCTTCAAAACGTGTCTAGCGTGTCGCACACTTGTTCCCAGGTATGAAAAAGTGGTCTGGGCAAGTAGAAAACATGTAGGAACTTTAGGGACTGATTTGTAGTGTTAGTATTTTGGGTTGTTTTTGGTTGATATTTGAAGTCTATTTAAGGGTTACTAAGATGTTATTACACCCATCTTGAGATACAACCGAATTTGGAGCACAAGAGAGAGAGAGAGAGCACGAACTCACCTTTTAGAGTTCTTTAGTTTTTCTCTTATTTTTATTTATGATTTTCATTATGGAGATTGTTTCTGAACATAGGAGAGTCTAAACACCCTCTTTTTTGGGTTTAAGGCTACGAAATATGATTTCATAGATGTATTTTAAATTTTTTTTATATTGATTATCCCATTTATTTTGCCTATTGTTCTTGTGTGTAGTATCATATAGAGATTAGCTACCTTTGGGATAAATATATTAGCTACTCTTGAATTCGGAAGAGGGAAAGAGGGTTAGAACATGGATTAACAGGGATCGTGGATTACATACTACACTATAATAGGAGTGCGTTAGCCTTAGGATAGAGATATACTGAAGATGCTCTGCTTGGTCCAATACGAAAGGATAACCTTAGTGCCTTAGACCTAATCGAGATATCCCCGCTCAACAATGTAATTAGTTTGATAGGTTTAATAAATGGTTACAGGATCAGGAGACCATGGCCATAACTTCAACCCAGGATAAACAATCGAGATAGTTAATTAAACTAATGTAAAACTAGATTTAGGCAGGATTGCAGAGTAAGTCTTAACTCTGGAACTCTCCAATACTTGGTTACCCCAAAGATCATATGCAATTAGTTTTATTTAGATTTTACCTATATTCCACCATACCTCTATTTTACATCACTTGAATAAACGAAAACTAGTTTAGTCTAGTAGATAATTAAATGAAAAGTTCATGTGGGTACAATATCCAGCCTCTGAAAAAAGTCACTATATTACTTGTTAGACAGCGTACATTTGTGCATGTGCAAAAGTCGCAACAAAAGGGATATCATAAGATCTAACCAATCAGTATTCTCATAACCAAACACTAAGGAAATAGTCTCGACAATATCTTATACGAATAAGAAGTACAAACACCGATGAATGTAAACCCTCTAAACCCCATCCTACCGGAGAGTGCAAATAGCAAACGACACTCACAAACAAGATATGCAAGATGATATGATGGAATGATGGTAAAGTAAATCTGCAGGCTTCTACCTCGGACCCACAAGCCCAGCAAGGTAGGATCACATGGAAGGTTACAACCCATATACCTCTCCTCCTATGTATACCCTTCCTTCGGTCATCAGCAAGCCCAGGCCGACAGGGTCCATGGAAAGCTTCAATCCTTGTACAACAACTTATAATGTAAACAGTACCACGTAAACATAACTTCTACTCTGATAACATAAGCTATATTCAGAACTTGACAGGACTATATTAGAATTAATGTCAATGATTGTCTAACCGCAACTGGGACTAAATACGAAATGGAACTAACATCTAGCACATGGTTGAAACCAAGTTTAGTAATAAATCAACATAATAATTAACTCTTTTTTTAGGCTTTTTATCATTAAAGTTGGTAAATTATTTAAAATTATCCATTTTATCTCAAATAATGAAAACAGGTCCTGCAAGACCATAAAAGATTTCAAAATCAATGGCATTGAGCTCTTAACAATTAAATAGTAGAAACAAATGCATTAAAAAACCAATTTATGATGATGATATGCCCAATCACAACACGTCCTAATGGCGCTGCATAGGCTTAATTTCTAAAACAAGCATAACCATCCTAGTCGAAGTTCGGGACTCACGGACATTCTTAATAACCCACCATCTATGTTTCAAAGTCAATCAAGACCACTCAGGGTCAGAAGATAGCTATAATTGCAAATGCAACACCAATACATAACCAAAAAAAAGACTAAAGAAAAGGACATGGGTCATGGGTACCAACCTAAAAATTTCAACCTATGGACGTCTAATTACTACAAATATTTCTCATTTTAATCCAATTCTAAGATTGTAATCCATAGGCTACCTATCCTCCAAAGATAAGCTCATAAATCTGAGCAGAAGATGCTCGGACTTCTCCAAAAATGCATAAACAAGCTCGAACAATTACGAAACAAGTAACTAATAGTTTGCACATTAATACGAGTCAAACAATACCTGTAAATAGCAGGGGTCAAAATAAATTTCAAAATGGGCATATGGGCCTACGAACCCAAAACTCCAAACAAAAGGTATAAACACATTCCAAACATCGTAAGGAACTCATACCCAAAATTTTGAGCTAAGACGAGCAAAAAATAAGCTTGGAATAATCAATTAAAGTGAAAAACCAATTTAAAGAATTTTGAAAATTTTGGGTGAAATTTGAAGAAATTAAAGTGGAAACTTACCAATAATATAAAAATAATCGAAGAAATATTGTTTCCCATATCACCTAATCTCACATGCAAAACCCCAAGGATTGAAAATTGTGATTTTAGAGATTTTGTAGTGAAAATATGAAGAAAAATGAAGATCATTCGAGTTTTAGAGTTTAAATAGTTCCAAGTGATTGGCCTATGCGAACGTGACCACCTTACCACAGACGCGGTCAGCCACTAAGGCAACCCACCACGAATGTGGTGCTAGGGTGCGTACATGAAGAAGGAGGAAGGGGGTGGTTCAAGTAAACTCTCTATAAATCCGGTGGACTATTTATAAACGCGGAGGCCAACCCAGCTGAGTTCACCCTGAATGCAGCTAGGTCCCACAAATGGTACCTTGGAACTGAACCAAATAACAACAAAACAGATAAAAACGCGAACTTTGAATCAATACTTGGAATGTTTTCGAAACCCGATGATTTTCTGGACTCAATGGTACAGATGAAATTCCAATCCAAGGTTATTTGGACAAAATATTGACCAACATCAACTCTATGCCAAAATAATCAACTTTCCAACCGAGTAATTGAAATCATCCCAGTTGTCTCAAAGCCTAAACGAACAACTCACCGAACCTGAACTCAATATTTCAGAGCTAATGGCAGTCAAATTTTCAATCTATGGCTCTAATCGCAAAATGACTACTCAAGTTCCACTTATGAACCATAAAGCATACAAAACACGCAAAATCACATAAACTCAAAACTAATGCCTCAAAACTCACACTATGAGTCTATCCAGAACAAAATCCGTTTTTTGAGCTAACTGAATTGCCAAAATTCAATTTTGAGTTTGTTTTCATAAAATATTGACTGAAATCAATGATCTCAATATTAAAGGTCCCAAAATAGGGAAATGGACATAAAGACCAAATGAATGACCCAAGAATCAAACCATCGATTACAATAAGTCTCAAATGACTTTGGGACACTATAAGAAAGCTCTAGAGTGCAAAAAAAAAAAAGAGAAAACATGAAAATGACCATAAGGATCATCACTACATCCACTAATAAAAGGAATTTCATTCCTAAAAGTCCGAACAAGGTAATACCCGAAGGCTCAAATTGATATGGATACTGAGACCTTAAATAACCCTCGATCTCCCAAGTAGCCTCCTCTATGGAAAGATATCTCTACTAAACCTTAACCATCGAAATCTCACGAGATCTCAACTTCTTCCAAAACCAAAATTTCCTCCTCAACAACGTTAATCCCTCATCATATATGAAAAGAATCATATCAAAGCACATGCGACTCATCCGGATATACTATGTCAACATTAAAACATGAAACACCGGATGCACTCTAAAAAACATAAGAGGCAAAGATATCTTATAAGCAATACTATAATTCCGATCAAGAATCTCAAAAAGGCCAATATATCGTGAACTGAGCTTTCCCCTTTTGTCGAACCTCATTATGCCCTTCATGGTAGATAGCAACAAGAATACTCGGTCACCCTTAGAAAACTCCAAGGCACGTCGACGATGATCTGAATAACTCTTCTCTCTACGTGGGCTTCCCAAATTCTATCCTGAACTAATCAAATCGTATCCAAATCATCATGAAGTAGATCAATACTCTGTAATATGGACTCAAACCTATCTAACCAACCAATAGGCAAACAACACTGCCTATCATTCAAAGACTCAAATTGAGCCATCTGAATCTGGAGTAGTAGTTGTTATATGAAAACTTTTCCAAAGATAAATAATGATCCCAAGAACCACCAAAATCAAGAACACAAGAACATGTCCTCTAAGACCTGGATGGTCCTTTCAGACTGATCATCTATTTGGGAATGAAATATTGTGCTAATATGGACCCCTTTACCCATACCACAATGAACCATTTTCCAAAATTGAGCACCGTGGTTAGAAATAATAGAAATTGATATGCCATGAAGTCTCACCTCCTGATGAAGCTTAAATAGAGGCTAACTTTTCTATACTATAAACAGTATGAACTAGGATGAAGTGTGCAAACTTAGCCAACCTATCAACAATGACCCATATCAAACATGGCTGCGAAGATTCTAAGGTAAGCCTAAAATAAAATCCATGGTAATTTTCTTCACTTATATTGGGAACGGGAAGCCTCTGCATTAGTCCATCTAGTGTCTAGTGCTTAAAATTAACTTGCTAACAGTTCAAGCACCTAGAAACGAGTTTATCTATATCCCTCTTCCACCAGTAAATCTACCTCAGATCTCTATACATCTTTGATGTACACGAATGGGTGGAATAAAATGGAACTATAGGCTTCAAAGAAAATCACCTAAATCAAATTGTCAACTTGGGGAATACAAATATGGACCTCAAATCTCAAAATACCATCTGGACCTGAGAAATCTCTATATGGCTCATGATGCAACAACTGATCACGAACATCAACCAAGTATGGGTCCTCAAACCGATGCTGCTGAATCTGATCTACCAATGAACAACGAGCATCAATTTAAGAAAAAACATGACATGTATCTGTGAGCTCAAGTCAAAACAATAGTTTAGCCAAAGAATGGACTTCTAAGGCTAACGGCCTCTCAGAAACTAATAACATACCAAGCTACCCATATTCATCGCCTTCCAGCTCAAGGTGTCCGCCACCACATTCTCCTTGCCCAAGTGTACAATATAGAAATATCACTGTCCTTCAAAAATTCGATCCATATGCGTTGGTGATCATTAATCTCCCTCTGAATTATAATGTACTAAATAGTACAGTGATCAGTGAAGATTTCCCAATGGACTACATACAAGTAATGGCACCAAATATTGAGTGCAAAGACTGCCACCTCCAACTCTAATTCATTGGTGGGGTAGTTGAGCTTATGAGCCTTATGTTTTCTAGAAGCATAAGCAATCACACAACCCTGCTGCATTCAAACACAATGAAGACCTACACTAAAAGCATCGCAATAAACCGCAAAAATCTGAACCTTAACTGGCAAAATCAACATAGGAGAAGAAGTTAAAATAGTCTTAAGTCTCTTAAAGCAAGTCTCAAATTCATCTAACCACAAGAAAGGAACATCCTTTCTAGTCAATCTAGTCAATGACTCTGATATAGAAGAGAAACCCCTATCAAAATAATGGTAATAACCAGCAAGTCTAACAAAGCTACATACCTCAATAAGAGTAGTCAGTCTAGGCCAATCATGAACAATTGAAATATTAGTCGGATCCACTCAAATTCCCTTATTGGACACGAGTCCAATAAATGCAATGGACTCAAGAAAAAACTCACACTTCGAGAACTTATCATAAAGATGATGATCTCTCAAAGTTTGAAGAACAATCCTCAGATGACGATCATGATCCTCCCCACTCCTTGAATACACAAAGATATCATCGATGAACACAATGAAAAAAGAATCAAGATAAGGCCTGACCACATGGTTCATCAAATCTATAAAGGCTACGAGTGTATTATTCAACCTAAAAGACATCAAAAGAAACTCAGAATGACCATGCCGTGTCCTAAATGTTTTCTTTAGGATATCCTCAATATGAACCCTCAACTGATGGTAACCTGACTCAACTCAATCTTAGAAAAAATGGCAAAATCCTGAAGCTGGTCAAATAAATCATCAATGTTCTGATACTTATTTTTCAAAATAACATCATTAAGTTGCCTATAATCGATGCACCTGCACGTAGAACCAGTTTTATTCTTCACAAATAGAATAGGAGCACCACAAGGTATACTAGAACGAATAAAACCATTATTTAATAAGTCTGAAGCTGAGTCTTGATCTATCTCAACTTACTAAGTGTCATATGATAAGGAGCAATGGAAATCGGCCTAGTTCCCGCCTCTAACTCAATATCAAAATCATTTTCTCACTCAGGTGGCAGGCCAGGGAAGTCGGTTGGAAATACATCAAGATACTCACTCACAATAGGTACTTCGTTAGGAGTTGCAAAATTAACACTAACATCTTTAACATATGCAAGATATGCCAAACAAACGCGAGAAACTAAGCGACTAGCTCGAATGCAAGAAATAATCCCCGTTGCTGTGCGAATGACAGATCACTACCACACGACTGGGGTATATTGTGCGTAGCTAAGTCTTGGAATAATAGCCCATAACCTATCTATGAGGGGACAATCAGTTCATCCTAGTTTCACATCAAATCAACCATATCTAACAACATTAAATCATCCGGAGTCTCCAAATCCGCAATAATCACAAAATAGGATCTCAATACACGATCCACTACTAAAGAATCACCTACTGGGGTGGAGACAAATAACGGAACAAGCAACGTCTCACAAATCAAGCTCAAACACGAAGCATAATAAAATGACATATAGGAACAAGTAGAGCCTAGATCAAATAAAGCCAAAGCTTGTTAGTAACATACATAGATAGTACATATCGCAACAGCATTAGAGGCATCTACCTCAAGTCTACCTGGCACAACATAAAATTGATGGAAACCACTGTTACGACTACCATCACGAACACCCTCACGTTCGTCGCCCCTACTATGCTGAGGAACACCATGATTTGGAGCACTACCACGCCTGCCCTGAGTTGGAACAACCCTAATTGGCTAGGCGAGAATAGTAGCTAGAGCAACAGTTGGCTGAACCACAATCTGAATAGTACCACACTGAGGACAATCTCTAGATATATGTCATATAACACCGCAATCACAACAAGGCCCATAAAGACGAACATGGCGAGAAGAACCACTACAAGAAAAGCGCGAATTACATGGGAATTTTACTTGGCCATTTTTTGGCAGAAAATTCGTGCGAATTTTTATGGGAAATTCATAAAATTCCTAAATCCTAGGATATTTACTTGCGGATAATATATCTACAGATAACTCCACAGGTAAATTTGGTACAAAAATTTTACCTAGATATATTCTTACGAAAATTATCTACAAGTATGATTTACGCAGGTAAATTGATTAAAAAGTTTAAAATTTATTTCGAAAGTTAATTCGCAAGAAAATCCTCAAGTAACGGCACTTGCAGATTTAGCTTGGAAATTGTTCTTGCGGATTTACCTGAAAATTCTTTTAAATGGGGAGTTACTTGGGAATTTTTTTTCTGCGTTTTTAGTTGAAATTTTTTGCTTGGAAATTTGGCCGTTGATTTAATTACCTAGGAAATTTCTTGTGAATTTTTTTAATGCGATTTCATCAGGGGATATTTATTCTCTTTTAACCAAAGGTGCATGCATACAAAATTTTGTTTTTCTTTTTTTATATCCGCCGTAAATTACATATAAATAACTTCGTAAAATATTTTATTTATAGTTTTACTAGTTATTTTAATATACTTAGCTATACATGTACTGCATTTTCATGATACCTGAGGTATAAGTGTTTAATTTTAAAATGAAGAAAGTGTACGCAAAATTGAATTATATTACAGAATCATTTATAATTAAAATAATAAAAGATTGCATTAAGTAAGAAAAATAAAACATAATAGTGTACACTTCATGTTAATTTATAGAAATTAAAACAAATAAAACTAAGAAAACTAAATATATGAGGTGGAAATTAAAATATAAATTACGTAAATGAAACAATTCGAAGAATTAAAATTAAATTAATTTGGACCACTTAAATGAAACAATTCGAAGAATTAAAATTAAATTAATTTGGACCACTAATTATTTAATAAATAAATGATAATTTCTAAAAAAAAAAAAAACTTATGATAGCTTTGAGTATATTATTTTGGCATAACTTGAAAAAAGAAATTTTCGATATAATGTGATTTGTTGACAATCATATGATAAAGTTCCTACCGTTGAAATTATAAAGATTTTAAAAAATCAATGAACCACCAAAATATTTCACCCCAAAATTCAAAGTCTTTCATGTTCTTCAACGCCAGCTCACTCTTTGGCTAAACCCTAGAAATTCACTTTCTCCATCTTATTACTCTATTGAATATGCCAGGCCGTCGAGGAAACTTGAAAGATCGCGCAAAAAGAGGTGGAAGTAAAACAATTAGTCGACAGCAAATCTATCAAGATACAAGAGAAGTCCATTAGATTTTAATGAATTCTTTATGACTGAATTTTTTGATTTTATTCTGAATATATTTGCTTATGTTTACTACTGTTAGTCATTTTTTCCGCTTTATTAATTTAAGAACTATTTTAAAATTTCAAGAGTATCACTATTCAAAATAGAGAAAATTGAGTTTTAAATATTTTAGAATAAAGAAAAAATATATATAATTTGTGCTTTTGACAATTTTTCTGAAATTTTCGGGAAAATTTATTGGGGGTGCTTTGTGACAATTTCCTAGGGCTTTGTTTGCAGCTATTTTCTCATGAAAAATTCATTTTTCACGAAAAGTTACAAAATATCTCTTGCGGATATTTTATCTTTCCTATGAAAAAGTTTACAGCTAAATTATTTTGGGATTATAAATTCACAAGTAACTTACCTATGAACTAAAAAA
This sequence comes from Withania somnifera, assembly GCA_039654485.1. Taxonomy (NCBI): domain Eukaryota; kingdom Viridiplantae; phylum Streptophyta; class Magnoliopsida; order Solanales; family Solanaceae; genus Withania; species Withania somnifera. Next base: position 14,172 of record JBDJHY010152183.1, read on the forward strand.
TTTGTAGCTAATAATTATCTACGGAAGTTTTTCCTTCGAATTTTCTTTTGTAGGGATATCCACAGGTAATCAAGTTTCTTGTGGATTTTTTAAAAATTTCAACGAAAATCCCTACGTAATGTTTGTTTTTCTAGTATGAACTAACTGAATAATAATGGCCACCAAGGCCTAAAGAACTGCTAACGGAAGCTTGTAATGAAGCCTAAACATGGCGACTAGACTACTCCTACTGTTAAGGCTGAGGTAGGGTCCTACCTCCATGAAACAGAACCTCCACTACCATGCCTAGAACCATTGAAGTGATCCATACCATAAGACTCCAATAAATTGAGGTTATGTAACCCTCCTGATATCTATCAATGAAATCCCTTAGATCCTCTCATGGAACATCAGAAAATCCTGGAGGACCTAACCTCAAGAGTTGACCCAATGCCTTATGATCCGATCCAAACTTAGGCAGGTGAAATAGCACAGGAGAAACCACAGGCGGAGTGGACAATGCAGGTGATGAAGAAGGATAAATCGGTGCAGGAGGAACCTAAATTAGAAATGCTGAAATTGATGGTGGAACAACCAAACCATAAAACTCGGTATCGGAGGCACACCTGTACTAAAGGAACCTGGGGCTGAAGTATGTACCCCTACTACCGGCTGGCCCGACATACCCAATAATTAAAGAAAAAAGCCTCTCTTCTCAGGAGAATATAGTTGGAAACAAAGCTGACAGTAGAGCAAATGGAGTTGGTCCCTATGACACTAGTGGCTGCTGAACCGATACAGGCTCTAGCTCAACATCCGAAGCACTGATTAGAGAAGCAGATATGGTTGAGCTCGCTACTCTTTCACATGCTTGACCTCGGCCCTTACAGTCTCGGCTAATAGATGGTTCTATAACTGAAGGTGCAACAAGTGCATCATCTCTTGTTGCGTCCAAAGATCATGTGCGTGCGATCTTCAAAAGAGTGAATAAGAATAAATGTGATTGGAAGAGACTAACTACGATACGCTTTTGAAATAGAAGTGAAAAAGAAGGAATTCCTAAAGATGTTTCTATAGCCTCTTGAAGATAAGATATAGGCGTCTCTGCACCTGATCTGCAAAACTTTACTGCACACTATCTTATGTACCTAGGATATCAACGAACCTAGGGCTCCAATACTGATTTTTCACGACTTAGTTTCTCAGGTCATAAGAAAACTTACATCCCACCATAGGATAACCATCCAACAAGCATGCAAAGTAAGATTAATAAATTAAAAGCAAAAGATAAGGAATAAATAAGGGACAAGGATAAGCAGAAGTATAAAACAAGTCAATGATAACCCGAAAACCTGATATCTAATACAAGATTCACTAAAAACAAGAGTAGAATATATGAAAAGTAAATAAAATATATTTCTCAGAACTCAACAATAGAAAGAGATATAAAGAAAGTTTGAAAGATATGATCCGAATGACAGAAGACATCATCTACACCAGCAATAAAATCTTGGCATGACTCCACAATCAATGTAGACCACTCGTACTCGTATCTAAACAAGAATGCAGAAGTATAATATAAGTACTAAAAAAAGGGGTACCCAGTAGGCATCACAGGCCAACTGGGTGCATATATGAAATAAAAGCAGTAAATAGACAGATAAGACAAACAAGTCATAAAAGTCAAACAAGGATCACAGAAATAGTAAAACTAGCTAACAGGATAATACAGGTAAATATCCTAGATAATAAATAGCTATGATAAGAAAGATTCAAGAAAACAATAGAAAAAATGTACCTAAATCCATGCTCAATTAATAAGAGATACAATAAATAACAGAGATGGTGGTGTAACAGTAACCTCAAATAATGGAGATCAAATAAGGGATGAACTGCAACAGGTATAACAATAGAACATGAAAAGGATCCCACAAGATCTAACCAACTAGTACAATATCTTATAATCTAAGAAATGAGGAAATAACCTACATAATATATCATACAAATAAGAAGTACAAATGTGGATGAATGCAAACCCTCCAACACCTCATCCTACCGAAGAGCACAAACAACAAACTACACTCACAAACAATATATGCAAGATGATATGATACAATGATGGTAAAGTAAATCTGTATGCTCCTACCTCAGACCCAGAAGACCATCCAAATAGGACCATATGGAAGGATGCAACCTGTATATCTCTCTTCCTTTGTAAATGCCTCCTTTGGTAACCTGCAAGCCCATATCGGCAAGGTTCATGGAAGGCCGCAATCCATATATAACAACTCATAAAGTAAATAGTACAACAAAAACATAAACTATATTCGAATAACATAAACTATATTCCAAACTCCGACTGGTCTATATTAGAATCAATTTCAATGACTGCTCCCAACCGAAACCGAGGCTAAACTAGAAATACAATCAACATATAGCACATGGCCTAAACTAACTCTAGTAATAACTCAACATAGTGATTAAATCTTTTTTTAGCTTTTTATTATCAAAACTGGTAAAATATTTTAAAATATCCCATTTTATCTAAAATAATAAAATCGGGTCCCGCAAGACCATGCAAGGTTTCAAAATTTGTGACGTTGGGCTGTTGTCCATAAAAAATAAAAATTCAATGCATAGAAATATTTTTATGATGATGATGTGCTCAATCAAAAAAATATCACAAAAAGTCCTAACGACGCTACACATGCTCAATTTATATAACAAGCATAACCATCCAAGTCGATGTCTGGACTCATGGAAATTCCCAATAATCCACAATCTATGTTCCAGAGTCAACAAATACCACTCAAATTCACAAGGTATCCATAATCACAAATGCAACACCGATACATAACCAAGAAGTGGATAGGGGACATGGGTACTAACCTAGAATTCCCAACCAAAAACATCTAATTACTATAGTTATTTCCCATATAAGATAAGTCTAAGATCGTGATCTATATCCTACCTGTCCTTCGAAGAAAAGCTTGCAAATGTTGAGTAGAAGATACCGAAAATGCTCCAAAACTAAAAAATGCACAAGCGAGCTCGAATGATCACAAAACTAGAAAAATAGTAATCTACATATTAATATAAGTCAAACAACATCCATAAATATATAAAAATAGTTGGGGTGTAAATGGTCCTGTGGGCCTATGAACTTGAAACTCCGAACAAAAGGTTTAAATACGTTCTCCACATCATAGGAAACTCATACTCAAATTTTGGAGCTAAGATTAGTAAGAAATAAGCTTGAAACAATGGATTAAAGTGAAGAACAAACTTGAAGAATTTGGTGGAATTTTTGGTGAAATCCAAAGAAATTAAAGTGGAACTTACCAATCATAGAAGAAAATTAAAGAAATATCCTTTCCAACGTCACCTAGTTTCACATGCAAAACCCCCACAGATTGAGAATGGTGATTTTAGAGCTTTGGTAATAGAAGGAAGAAAAAGAATGAAGAAAAATCGTTGTTTGGAGTTTATATAATCCCATGTGACTGGCCTATCCGAACGCGGCCACATGACAGCGAACGTGGTCCACTAGTAAGGTAACCGACTGCAAATGTAGTTCTAGGGTGTGAATATGAAGAAAGAGGAACAGGGGGGCCGTTCTAGGTCAACTCTCTGTGAACACAATGGACTAGCCATAAATGTAGAGGCCAACCTAGCTAGGTCCAGCGCGAATGCATCCAGGTCCCCCGAACATAAAGGGGACCTGGGACCTTCACCAGATAACAACAAAATAACTAAAAACAAAAACTTTAAATTGATACTCGAAATGCATTCGAACCCCAATGAACACAAACCAAATATGCTACCTATGTGAAAATAATTTTGTTGACTCAACATCATAGATAAAATTTTGATTTGAGGTCATTTCAACAAAATATTTACAAATGTCAATTCTATTCCAATATATCCAACTTTCCAACAAAGCACTCAAAATGAGCCCAGTTGGCCTAAAGGCCGAATGGACAACTCACCCACAAACTTGACATTCTGGGCTAAGGTGCAGTTAGATTTTAATTCTGAGTCTTCGATACCAAAATGACTACTCAAGCTCCACTTATGAACCATAAAGCACATAAAACTCACAAAATTACATAAACTCAAATTCAAAGCATTCAAACTTAAACCAATAGACCGTATATATCGAAACCTGTTTTGGAGATAATGAAACTATCAAAATACAATTTCGAGTTTATTTTAATAGAATATTAGTTAGAGTCTTCGATCTTAATATTAAAGACTCTAAAATAGGAAAATGGACATAACAACCAAATGAACAACCCAAGAACCAAACCATAGTTCTAATAAGTATAAAATAACTTAGGGTCACTACAAGAAAGCTTTAGAATATAAGAAAAATAAAAGACATATAAATGAACGTAAGGTTCATTAGACATATAATCAATCTTCGATGTTAGATACCTATTCTTAATAGTCACCTTATTCAACTACCGATGATCAAAATAGATTAGTATCACCCATATTACTTCTTCATAAATAACACTGGAGTTACCCAAGGGAAAATATTTAGCCAGATGAAATCTTTATTTAGCATATCGTAAATTTAAATCTTCATCTCTCTCAATTTTACAGAAGACATACGCTAAAGAGCAATGGAAATAGGCTTTATTCTTATCTCTAACTCTATATAAAATTTAATATCCCAGTCGGGCGGGAGGCTATGTAGGTCGATCAAAAACTGTAATGACCCTTTTCGTTATTTTGGTGATTCTGTATTTTCTTGCATTCTAGAGCATCCCTAAGTCATTTGTGACTTATCAAAATTATTGGTTTGTTTCTGGGTCATTCTTTGGTTGATAAGTTCGTTCTTTGTTTTAGAGCCTTTAGCGTTGAAATCATTAACTTTAGTCCATATTTTATGTTTAAAAACTCAGAATTGAATTCTAATAGTTCTATTAGCTCTTGAATGTAGTTTGTAGTCTATGTAGAATCCTAGTTTGAGTTTAGGAGATTTTGTTTTAAGTTTCTATGAATTTGCGTGTTTTATGTTCTTTAAGGTTTCATTTTAGAGTTTGGATTTCCATTTTGTGATCAGAGCCTTCGATTGAAAGTTTGACTATGCCATTAACTCTAAATGTCGAGTTTGGGTTAGGTGAGATGTTCGTTTGGGCTTTTGGCCAACCTGGATCATTTAGAGAATTTGGTTGGAAAGGTGGTTATTTTGGCATCGAGTTGACTTTGATCAATATTTTGTCGAAACCTCCTTAGATCAGAATTAATACATAATGTCATTTCAATGTAGGTAGCATATTTAGTTTGCGTTCATCAAATTTCGGATGCATTCTAAGCATCGTTTGTTATTTTTTCAAATTTTCTTAATTTTGATTTTTATTGTTTTTGGTGCAAGCTTAGGCCCAGGTCCCTTATCAATGCGGAAGTCGACCACATTCGGGGTCTCTCATATACTATGGTCCACTTCATCCGTGGTAGTTTATATGGACCTTCCCCCTCTATTCTTTTCTTCACATTCACCCCAGGTCACCGTGTTCGCAATGGTCCATCTTTGTGTTTCACCGTGTTTGCACCCTATTGACCACGTTCACAATGCCTTTTTACCTCACAGTATTAAAAGATCAAAACCTGAATGTTCTTCATATTTCATTATCCTTTTCACTTCCAGAAGAGCTTGGAATTAAATTACGAGTTCTGTTAGCTCCAGAATGCCAAAAAAAGTCAAGATTGACCTTAAGTTTGTGATTGTAGGTTTCGTTTGCAATTTATATCAATTTGTGGATTTTATTTAAGTTTAAGGCCTAAAGTGGAGCTTGGGTGGTGTTTCGGTGTTTGGAGTGTTGGATCAAAATTTTGACATTTCTGTCAGCTCCAGAAAGTGAATTTAGGCTAGTTTGACCCATGATATTCTTTCTAAGGTGTTCGTGCTCGATTTGAGTGGTTAGGTGGAAAGTTAGAAATTTTTTAATTTTGGTTAAGTCTTGGTTGGGGATCAATTTCTCTCAAAAGACCTCCGATGTCAATTTTATCAATTTCATTCAGTTCAAAATGTGTTTTCACATAAAATACATATTTGGTTTGTCAAAATTGGATTCCATTTCATTTTCGAAACCTCAGATGAATTTCAGAATAGTTGCTGGTTTTCTAGTGTAACTTTGGCTGGTTTATTGGTCAAATTGCCAATTAATTAGCCATGAATGATAAATCAGCCAAAGATGCCAAAATATCAATGTCTGATTTATAAAAAAAATGTTCAATAAATCGGTGACTGCCTGTACCTATTTATCAGTACTTTGGTGTGATAAATCGATTCCTGAGACATTTTTTATGTAGTTTTTCACCCATTTTGGGTCATTCTTCCATCAGTTTTCCCTCGTTTTTTCTCTAGAAATTGTACGATTTATCTTGGAAACTCCCCCAAAGTTCATAAAAATTTCCTTGAAGAATTTATACATCAACATTACTTTCGGTAAGTGATTTTATCCGTTAAATTTTATTAAAATCTGAGTTCTTCCTCCATTAATGCCCTAGTCATGAACTCTTGATTCCTTCAATGATATTCGAAGTTATATAGTTATTTCTTACTCCTTAGGGTTATTATTCATCGTAGTAATATTTTCTTTCCCGAATTTAACGTATAAATTCATAAAGTTAAATTCTTTAAACCTTTTTATGCTCAATATTCTATGGGTTGTTCAAGGGTCTTCCCTTTCTCGAATTGTGGTCAATCTTAGAGCATGGGTTCCTAGTAAAGTTGGAAACCCTGTAGTAGCGTTTATTTTCCATTCCGGTAAGAGAGTCCTGTAAACCCGATTTGGGCCCGGATTTAGGAACCGTTAGACTCGTATTAATAATAGAATACTTTATGCAAGTTTAAAATCATTCAGAGATTGTTTGACGTTAGTTGGAGTAAGATTCATGAATTTGCAGTGCTTTATTGTAGAATGATAGGTAGGCTCTGTGAGGATACCTCCGATCTTATAACTTTAATAATTGTACTAAATAGAATCCATAAGTTGGGTAGCTAGGTGGATATAGTAATCCTGTACCGTTATTTTGTCCGTTTCAGATTGATATTAATATTTTGGCATTCGATTTATATGGTGCATGTGACTTAGAAGTTTTCTAGATAAATGTGCAGGGCATAGGAAATCGTTATTATATGGTCACATGTTTACATATATACTTGCGGATATGTTGTGCTTTCTTAACACGAGAGGTTGGGTCTATGGCTCCGATGAGAGTGCATTAGGCCTGGGTCAGTATCACCACCTGAGTATTGAGCCATGATGGAAAGAGGATGATTTTACTAATAAAGATGAATAATGACTTAAATTGATAAAGGGTAATATTCTAATAATAATATAAGTAGTAATCTTTTAACCGTTTTAGACTCGGCGTTGTATCGAGCACCCAGTAATACTATTTTTACTTGTTTTAGTCCAGACTTTATACCTGGTACCGAAAATATCATTTGACTACTAAATGTTGGGACTTGAGACCGGTTTACTTCGGCAGTGAGACAACAACTGGCACTTGAGTTTGTTGTTATACGACAGTGAGTACACATTTTTTACACTTATCACATGACAGTTATGGATACATTGATGATAAAATTCCTTGACAATATTGGTGATATAGTAAATTGAGGCAGTATACACCCTGACCTGCCGAGTATGACTTGATGAGATTATTGATATTAGGCACGAGATGCCAAACTTCAAGACCCTTGTGGCTCTGTGATTTGGGATGTGAGGTCATGATGGTATTAGAGATTGTACATGGTGACATACCTCCATGGACCTTGCCTCCAGGATGTAACTGACACGAAGGGGGGGGTATATGGCGGAAGGGGAGATATACTGGAATATCGAGGTTAGCCTTCTGTGGGGTCTTCTTGTTAGGCCTACGGGTACCATAGGAGATGCGTACATAGGGTTGGTTACTTCATGTGTTTGTATTTACTTTTCTGTACTTATTTTCTTTAGTGGACCCTGGCTGAGATATAAGGCCTACGGTGAGTGTGTTTTCTGTGTACGCTGCGGTTCTTCCTCGGGGACTTGTCAGCATTTATTTGCATTACTTTATTATTCTTATTACTGCTTACTGGTCATTATTGGTTAGTTGATACTTCATTATATGTGGGATATTGTGCCTTATGCTATTATCAAGTCAGTTATCCTTAGCTTGAGGTTACCGATATACCATCCATGTTTTCCTCCTGTTTATTGTATTGTTATTCATATATAATGTTGCAAGGATTCCAGGTACATTTTCCTACATTGCCTGAGATCTTGTTATGCGATTAGCTAGCGACACGTGTCTACTTATACTTGATTGTTATTTGAGTAGCTAGCTTCCCTTGTTGTACTATTTGCTTCTGTGACCCCTTTATTGTATTTCATTATTTACTGATTTTTTATTTTTATATGCCTAGTAAGACCTCTAAACCTACTGGGTATGGGTTTCTTAGGCAGCTTGTACTCATACT
>JBDJHY010152184.1:0-12845 GCA_039654485.1 Withania somnifera
CACAGAGATGCATCTATTGATTTTGAAATCCTTGTGACATGATGATCATACCCGACTGGCAGAAACTTACCTAGTCATGGATCATTATCATATTTAATGGGAGGTCAATAGGGCCAAGAGAGCAAGGTTAGACGAGGGTCCTTCTAGATATAGAATTTGACTTCATCCCTGCATGGGATTCTCTTTATTTATCCCCCATACGGAAATGCTTTAGAGTTTATTTTATCCCTGCATGGCTGTAATGACCTTATAGTTATTTCTGTGCTTTGCGTGATATTTTTTATTTTAGAGCTTTTTGTAGTTGTCCTAGGTTATTTATGACCTACTGAGACCAGTAGTCCGACTCCCTGGTATTTCGATTGAGATTTATCTCACAACCTATTTTAGAGCCTGAACTTAAGTACTCGTTGATTTAGTTAAATTATTTCAAGACAAACTCAAAATTAAATTTTAACAATTTCTTTAGCTTCGAAACATGGATTTTAGCCTAGGTGGACCTTTTGTCAAGTTTCAGGAGCTTCTAGTGTAAGTTTTGACTATTTTGTGAGTTTTTAGTTGGACGACAGTTGAATGTTTGACATTGGTAAACATTCAATGATCAGAGTGTTGGATAAAAAATCGACTGCTCCATCAGTTTTGTAATGCCGACTTTGGGTTAGTATGGGTGTTGGTTCACTTCCTGAGGTATTTTTTTGTGTGTTTTTGTGGTTTTTTTGATATTTTAGGGCAACACTTCTCCAAACAACCTCATTTTAGGATTTTGACTGCTCCATTGAGTCTGGAATATCATTTTAAGTGTGTATGCATATCTTGTTTGGGGTATATGGGATTCCGAACACATTCCGAGTGGTGTTTGAAGTCATTTACATTGGCTAAAATTTCTTTCAAAAGCAACAGCTGGTGCAACCTCTGGTGTTCTTTGAGATCGCGAAGATGGGGCACACGATCGTGAAGTTCAGTCTTTTTGTTCTTTGCACGCGAAATATTTTATGTGATCGTGACCCTCAGAATTCTTACCCTTCGCAATCGCGAGCCTGGCCATTACGATTGCTATACACAAATATGCTCAGCCTCGCCTCGCGATTGCGACCCTCTGTAATGCGATCACTAAGGCCAACTACCTGGAAGTATTTATTTGTTCAGACCTCGAGTAGTCAACCACAATTCTCAATATTTTCACACTCTAACTCTCTCTCATAAACCCCTGATTCTTGCTGGGAATTTTTGTAGAAGTGTATAGAAGCAAGTTTAGTTACGTAATTCGCATTCTGCTTTGACATGGTAAGTTTCTCCCTCATCCGAATTACCTTAAAATGGTGAACTTCCACCATTGTTGTCCATTGATCAGGCCTTACAATTTTCTTCATTTTCAGCTGGTGTTGGTAGATAATTTGTGCATTGAGCTAGTTTTATTCCTTAGTTGATCCTCCGCCTTTCTTTCGGTACGTCTATTCTCTTTTAGTGTGTAAAGTTTTGTTAGTTTTTCATTTATCTCTCTTTTTTGGGAATTTTGAAGCCCTTCCCTCACAGATTAGGCTTATTTTTGAAGCATGAGTTTCTAGTAATCTCAGAATTCCGTGGTGAAGCTTTTTTTTGGGTTCCTTTCGCGGGTCTCGTAGGCCTGTTTTAGGCCCAATTTTTGGCTCAGTCCAAAATATTGCATAATTTAAATTTTTGGATTCACCTTGACATGTAGATTATTATTTCATCATTTACAGGGTTGTTTGAGGTCTTTTGCTATTGGTAGAGCTGATATTTAGGAGTTGCAACTCTTTGCCGAACAATAAGTAGGCTTCGTGGGGCTTACTCTAGGAACATAACTTATATAATTGTGCTAAATAGCATCCGTGGGTTGGAATACTAGGTTGACACCGTGACTCTTATCCGCTTCCTCTATCCTACTACGTCCTTTTCTTTCTAACGATGCTCGACATAAGACGATGCCTTAAGCCAGAGGAGGGTTTTGTGGCGTAGGAGAGGCATTTGGTGGAAGCCCTTCCATGGGTCCTGCTTGCTAGTACTTTGAGTGTCGGAGGATGATCTTACATAGGAACTAAGCATCATCGTGTTTATGTTTACTTTATCACACTTGTCTTCTGCATGTACTCTCTGGTAGTATGGGATGTCGGATGGGTTTGGTAGGGTTTTACTTGTTGTAATATTTTATTTACTGTTAGAGCTAGTCACATTCTTTTACTTACTAATTATCCTTACCATATGGGTTTACTTGTGCATGGTTCTATTTTCTATGTCATCCCCTTTCGTATCTTGAGGTTATCGGTACACCGCCCATGTCCCCTTATTACCCTTACTATCTTCCTTTTCTGATTTTATTGTTGCTATTTCTGTCTTGCTGCAAGGACCCCATGTACGTTCTTTCCTTCTTGCCTGAGTTCCTACTTTGTGTTCTAGCTAACGTTAACCATGCTCTATATGCTCCCTTGCTTCCTTTCTACGTGGATAGCTTTCCATGTTGTGTTACTTTCTTTTGTAACCTTATTCTTGTATTCTTGTTATTTACTTTTTTTATATTTGTTATGTGCCTAATGAGCCCTCAAAGCCTACTAGTTACTTGTAGACCATGCACAATCTATGGAGACCCTCTATCGCGAGTCGTATCAGTACAAAGAGAAGAGGCAGAGGCAGCAGGGTGGTTTTAGTGAGTCCCATTCTGGGGGCCGTAGGTAGTATCAGTGCTCTCAGGGATAGTCTAATAGGCTAGTTCAGGCATCACTTCAGGTTACTGAGCCTCCTCAATAGGGTTTCAGTGTGCCTCCTTCAGGACAGTATTTTCGAGGTGTTGGGTCTTTCGTTCGGGGTGGTCAGTCAGGTTCAAGCCGTGGTCCTCGACAATGTTGTTCCTACTCTCTTCAACATTGTATTTTGTCTCTTGTGTACATTGGAGATAATATTTGTATTATAGACTTGTATTCTATAATTAGTGGCTCTGTATATACAAGGATACCATGTCTTGGGATGTTTATTGATTCCATTTATGTTGTTCCATGTCTCTAACTTCATCTACTCTCTCTTTACTTAATTTATTTTACTTATGCATCCCTTTTTTGGCATAGTAGCCCACTGTTCTGGCTCCATACTATAGGTTCAGTTCTCCTACTGGAGAGATAGTAGGTGCCATCATGACCGCAGCGGGCCATGACACAGATTGAATTTCCTCTTATCCCTAATACAGGAATGCTTTATAGTTTGACTTCGTGCCCTACGTGGTATTTTGTCCCATGTGCGGGGCTGTTTTGCTGAACCTATCTTGTTTTGTTGTATCACTATAAAAGGCTTATGTTTCTTATTATGGGTATTAATAATCTTTTTTTTGGATAACAACTGGTTGAAAAGAAAATATCTTCAATGAAATAGGCCTTACCTTGGGAAAAATCAATTCCACATAATTAGGACGTGATTTACTTCTTATCTCTATGTGTTATACTTGCCTGCATGTTATATGTTGTTCTAATCAAAGTTGAACCAACATGAATTTTCCTTTAAACAACTTTAAAATATTAGCCCACTAAGTATAAAGTCCTATCAAAACAAACTCGATCCTCCAAGTTTCCTGGAAAGTCCGAGCCATTTCTAAAATTTTCAATCTATTTCTATGTAACATTAACTTAATATGGACATCAAATAAAGGAATTTGATAGGACAATAACAGATACCAAAAGATAGAAAAAGAAACCGAGAGAGTGAAGAAGGTTGTAGCAGCTCAATATGGAGAAGTGAAAGGGGAAATGATTATCATTGAGGAGAAAATGGTCATGATTGATTTTAAAATGATAAAGGTAATCAAGTGAATTGAGCAAGCCAAAAATGAGATCCAGAACAAAGCCCTAAAGGATATCTTATAGAAAGAGAATGATGGAGAGTCTATAGGGGGAAATGCCAAAACAGTACTCGCTCCAATTGTTAACCGGGCCGATTCGGGGAAAATGCGTTAGGTTCATGCTGAGAAATACACAAATTACTCTGATGGCACACTATAAGGAGTGCACCAGATACACCAGCATTGTGCTATGTTTCAAGCTCTTCAAAATTTTGACCTCCCTGAGAATGCTTTACCTGATATTAACAGAAGGTTATCAATGTCATCCAAAGGATGACTATAAGAGATGTGCCTATCATCTATGCAAAAAGAACATGTCACCAATGAGTGCACAATGCTGAGGGCAAGAATCAGGGAAATGGTCATTAATGGCCAAGTTAGTGGGCTCTAAGTGTTATGCTTACGTGTAAGAAGGTGGCCCCAAGAATCCCAATCACTGAATATTTTATAATTCATGAATAACATTTCACTGCCTTCCGCGAATCGTATCTAAACATTTATATTAAACTACTCAAAGAAAGAATCATCGAGCCTATCAAGAGAAAGGCAAGAAAAAAGTCATCATCTTGGCACCAGGGAAAAGATGTATGCATTTATCATAACAGTAGGTCACATGTTCAATTCATCTTCATGTTCAGTATAACATACGTCTATCATGTTTTTGCATTGCCTTTTTATAGTTTTAAAGAGTATTTACTCACCAGTTTTTTGCATCCATTGTCTCATAATATAGATTCAGAAGTGCTGTTCTAGTTCTATGGCTAGTAGACTCAGCAGTTCCATTTAGTAGTGGTGAGTCCTCATATTCATAGGACAAAGAATTATTTTATATTAGCTCTACACCTTCTTTTCATACTTTCAATCTGAGTTATTCAGAGTTAGGGGTTTGTCCATACAACTCATCAATTGTTAGTAGAGGATTCATAGCAATTAGTGAAGTGTAATTCTAGTAGTTTTCATGTGACTACTTTTTTAGTAAGATAAGTTTGTTTTAATGTATATAAGAGTTCATCCATGTTTAAGCTTCCACATAACTATTCAGTTATGTTTTAGCAGCATGTTCAGATCCAAGGGTACATTGGGTGGGTCCCCATTATAGTCTTGGGTACCATGTCTGGTACAGGGTATAGGCTAGGAGTGTGACATTTGGGTCTTGGGGCTTTTTGTTGGATTTTAATTCATTATACGAGATGAGGAAAACATTAAAGCTAAGGTTTGACTTGGGTCAATTTAAGGTTAGAAAGGTCATTTTTGAGTTTTGATAATTCCACTAGGTCTGAAGGGTGATTTTTGGTCTAGTTTAAGGTTTGATTCAGTTTTCGAGGCTTTTGGATGAGTTGAGAGTCATTATTTGGAAACTTGGAGATTCTTATGTTAAGAGTTAACTTTTGTCAATATCTAGTTATGATGACCTAGTATGGATGTTTTGATGATTCCATTTAATCCTAATGCTATTTTTAAGCTAGTAGCATATTTGATTTGTGTTCGAGAGGTTCCAAATGAGTTTTAAGAGAGTTTTTAAGCTTTTTGGGTACATTGACCTATCTTTAAGAAAAATGTATCGACTAAAAGATCCATTTTTAGCTCTAGAGATTGCAATATTATTTTGAGACTTCTAAAATTTTGAGCATAAATTATAGGACTGACCTATAAATTTTGGTACATTTTTACTAAGTCGAGATTGAATTTTTATCGCAGAACATGAGATAATTCTTTAATGAGCAAATAATATATTTGACTAGGAAAACAAACATGAAATTAAATTTTGATTGAACGAATAGGTTTGTATCATTATTTAGGAACTATAGGAAAATAATATGGATATTTTATGTTTGTAAGAGGAAATTACAACCTTTTAATGAAATAAATATTGCTAATGCAATGTTTTTTTGGTCCAAAAATTGCTGAAACAGGGTATTTAGACTGTATTTATTTGGTATTTTGAACATTTTAGGTGTTCTAAAGCTTGAAATTAAGTGATTCTTGATTTAATAAGGCAGTATCCAATCCTCATTGTGATATTCTTCTATAGTTTCTTCATCTGTTTTTCTTTCTTTATCTGCGAATTTTTTGGAGAAAATTAGACTATTTTCAATTTGGAATCAATTTTTTATTAATTTATATTTAGGATCCTTATGTTGTGGGTAAGCTGATTTTGGCATAAATTTATTGATTTATCAATTATTTTTATCGTTTTAAACCTTGTGTGAGCTTGAAATTTGGGGGGTTCCCTATAAAGCTAACCCTTTAGCTATTTTGTTTAACAAATCAATTTTTTTTTTCTTTTCTCAAATTCTAAGGTATAAACTTGAGGAAAACTCATCTAATCTTGAAGATAAAGTTCCCAAAGATCCCCTGCATCTTCCCTACTTCAGTAAGTTCGTTCCATGTAGTTTTCCGTCAATTTGGGGTTTCTTCCATTGATGCCTAAAATAATAAAAAGGACTAATTTCAAATTATATCCAAGGGAATGATTAGATTCTTATTTGATGAATCATAATAATCCTTAATTATCATTTCTTTACCGAATTTCCCCGTTCAAAATCGTAAAGCATGCAAAATTTAACTCTATTAAACGAATCTGTCTCAGGCTGATTTGAAGCCCTTTCCTTTCCCGAATTATGATTAATTTTGAAGTAGGGGTTCCTGGTAATGTTGAAAACCCCGTGGCGAAGTTTATTTTCAGTTCTGACAAACAGGTCCCGCAAGCCTATTTTAGGCCCAATTCGAAACTTAGCATAATTTATACCGTTGGGCTCGTTTTGATAGATGGAATAATTTTATGCAAGTTTCAGAGCAATTGGAGGTTGTTTGATATCAGTCGGAGTAACATTTGCAAGTTTGCAGCGCTTTATTGTCGGACCACAAGTAGGCTCCGTAGGGATATCTATGGGTTTATAGAGTTAATAATAGTACTAAAGAGCATCCGTGGGTTGGTTATTTAGGTGTTTATAGTGACCTTGTACTATTTTTGCATTCGTTTCCCCATTTGATATCTATTTTGGCATCTGAAAATATATGGTGACTGTGACTTAGGATTTTCCCAGAGATACCTGTTCGGATATAGATGGTTGTTATTTTATGTATAAATACCTGCTGATATGTTGTGCATGTATTATATAAAATTTTAGGACTTTGACTTCGTTGAGAGTGCATTGGGGCTAGACCAGTATCACCACATGATTATTGAGTCGTGGAGGCTATAGACTGATTTTAGTAATAATGAAAAATAATGATATAAATTAATAAATTGGAATATTCTAATAATAATATAAGTAATGAATTTTTAATTATTTTAGATTCGGCATCATATCGAGCACCCGGTAACATTATTTCTACTTCTTTTAGCATAGGCTTTATACCCTGACACCAAAAGATATCATTTGACTAATTAATGCTGGGACTTGAGACCGACTCTGTTCGGTAGTGAGTACAACTGTTGGCACTTGAGTCTGTCGGCATATGAAAGTGAGTACAACTTTTTTACACTTATCATACTTATTGGTTATGGAGATTTTGATGATACCTGTTCCATTGAGGATATTGGTGATACCGTTACATTGAGGCGTTGGATGCCATGACTTACCAAGTACAACTTGATGATATTATTGATATGAGGCATTGGTTGCCAGACTATGAGACCCTTGAGGGAGATTGTACGTGGTGGTACACCTCCATGGAACTTGCCTCCGGGCTACGACGACGAGGAGGGGGTATATGACAGAGTAGGGATATACCTCGAATATTTAGGATAGCCTTCCAAGGATTCTGTCTGCTGTGCCTACAGGTACTGGAGGAGAAATGTACAAAGGACTGGTTACTTCACGGTGTGTATTTACTTTTCTACACTTGTTTTCTTCAGTGTACCCTTGTTAGTATGGTGATGCCTACGAGTGAGCGTGTTTTCGTGTACGCTTCGCGTCTTTTTGGGGGACTTGACGACATTTATAATAATTAATTTAGTAGTATTATTACTGTTTAGCTGTTCACATTGGTTACTTGATATTTCGTGATATGTGGCATATTGTGCGTTATATTATTGCTCATTCATTTATCCCTTAATTGAGGTTAAGGGTATACTGTCCATGTTCTCTTCTTGTCTTCTTTTGAATCTGGATTATTGTTGTTATTATTCATATATACTATTATAAGTATTCCGGGTATGTCTTCCTTCATTTCCTAAAATCCTATTATGTGATTAGCTAGAGAAACATGTACTACTTGTTGCTTGATCTCTATCTGAGTAGCTAGTACTATTTGATTCTGTAACCTTATTTATTGCTTTCCATTATTTACTGCTTTTGTTGTTGTTATGTTCCTAGTAGGCCCTCGAAGCCTATAGGGTACGGTTTGCTTTTGCATCTTGTACTCATACTAAACTTGCCATGTGTAGATTTGAATACAGGTGCCCGACCTTGATTCACAGATCTCAGTTCGTGTAGATTCTATTGATTTTTAGAGATTTAGGGTGAACTTGTGTCACGATCCGATTTCACAGATCATGATGGCACTTGCTATACCACCAGTAGGAGAACCAACCCCATAGTCCAAAGTCGAAGTGGAGGACTACTACATTAAATGAGGAAGTATATCAAAATTCAAGATAAAATAATACTTTGCGGAAGTCTTAAAGAATAACATAATCTACCCAAAATCTGGTATTAGAGCCAAACGAACCACCAAGTACAAAATGATAAAACTGAAGCAAGTGTAATATAAAGATGTCTCTGAAATAAAATAGAGATCAACAAAAACATAAGTCCGAAGAGAAGAAGGACCAAGTTGGACGCCAAACTCACCCTGAATCTCTGATGTGAATTAGATCCGAACAAACAACAGTCTGTATATCACGAACGGGAACCTGTACTCGGATTTGCACATGTGCAAGTGCCGTACACAGTAGGATTCGAGGGCATACTGAGCGCATAACACTAATAAAAGAAGTAAATAACAGAGTACAAGAAAAAAGGTCATAGAAGCAAATAATACAACACAGGAAAACTAGCAACTCAAGTACGAATCAAGTGTCACATAGGCGGATATTGCTAGCTAATCACATAAAAGGATTCCAGGCAATGAAAGAGAACGTACCCGACATCCTTGCAAAAATGGATGTGAAATATAACACAATAAATGGGAATCAAAGAGGATAGGAGTAGAACATGGTCAGTATACCGGTAACCTCAAGTGAAAAGATAAATAACTGAATAAGAGTGTAAAACACTAATCCCACATAACATGAAATAGCAAGTAACCAATAAGGACAACTATGTGGTGATACAGATAATAAAATAAAACCCCCCATTCTGACCTATGAGCACACTGAAGAAAACAAGTGTGGAAAATTAAACATAAACATAATCGGTATCAGAATCTCACATCCCAATTTCAGAAGCACATTGAATCAAAATTGGCACACAGTGCCCCGCAATAGTGTTATCCTACTGGCATCTAGTGCCTCAGATCAGTGTTATCCCACCGATACATAGTGCCTCATATCAGTAATATCTGTTAGTCGTCTTCGGCAAGTCAAGGCGTTCAACGCTGATGTATATGGTAGTATCACCAATGGTCCTCAGTAATCAATATCATCATGTTTCAATAACCACTAGTACCATGTGTGTCAAAAATCTATATTCACTGTCGTACGACTACGATCTCAAGTCCCAGCATTGTAATTACTATCGAACGGAGTCGGTCTCAAGTCCCAATATTTATTAGTAAAAATATATATATTTCCCAGTGCCAGGAGGTGAAGTCTGGACTAAAACAAGTGAAAATAGTGTTACCGGGTGCTCGATACGATGTTGAGACTAAAATAGTAAAAGATAATTACTTATATTATTATTAAAGTGTTTCATTTATTTCTTTATACCTCTATGAAACTTTATCATCAAATCATCCGCTAGCCATCATGGCTCATAAATCCGAAGGTGATACTACCCAGCCATAATGCACTCTCATCGGGGCCTTAGGCTTGGCCTCTCGCATCATGAATGCATAGCATATCAACAATATATATATATATATTAATATATAATCATGAATTATCCACTTTCTATGCCATGTACAGGTATCTCTAATCAAATCCTAAGTCTCGGGCCTCATATCACTCGGGTGCCAAAATATCAATATCAATATCAACATAGAATGGACGAAAGAGCGGTAAAAGGGTACTATACACCTAGTTATCCAACCCACGGATGCTATTTAGTACAGTTATTAAAGCTATAAGACCAAAAATAGCCCCACAGAGCCTACTTGTCTTCCGACGACAAAGCATTGCAAAATCACAAATCGTGCTCCAGCTGATGTCAAATGGTCTCCAAATAATTTGAAACTTGCCTCAATGAATTTTATATATTATACGAATCTAACGATGTATTATATGCTAAGTTCTGTACTAGATCCAAAATCGGGCCTAAAATGGGCTTGCGGGGCTCGCTTGCCGAAACCACAAACAAATTTCACCACTGGGTTCCCAATGCTACCAGGAACCTATGCTCCAAATTTGGGCATAATGCGAATGCGAGAAGGGATTCAAATTAGCCGAGATAGATTTTACCCTAAAGGGTTTAAAGATTCCATATTTATGAATATAATGTTAGAGTTATCATGAATTACTAATCTTAGGAGCAATGTATATCTAATTAATAAAGAATTAGAATACAATAACCAAATTGTGGAATAATTTCATCAATCTCAACTATTGGTGCCATTAATGGTGGAAAACTAAGAAAATTAAGGAAGAAGAACAGAAGAATGTACCCAATTTCATATAGAATCGAAGGGGAAACGTTTAGATGATTTTCCTTGGTCTTGGGATGGTGTTTTGGAAAGTATTTTGATCCTAAAACTGAGAGAATTGAGTTTTTGGTTCAAATAAAACAAAAAAGGGTTGTTGCAGGAATTTTAGTTTCCAGGTGCGATGCATTGCGATCGCGTGCCTTACCGTGATGCATCGCAATCGCATGCCCTTACCGTGATTGCATTACAGGGGAAAAAGTACTCTTTGTGATTGGGTGGGGTTGTCGCCATCGCAATGGGTTGCTGGGGAAACTATTGTTACTGCATAGTAGGGATCTTGATCATGCTTCAAGGAAAGATAGAGCATCGCATTTGGGCTAGGCCTCCGCGATCGCGATGAAGGCTGCTCCTGCAACTGGTGCAGATTTTTGCTGCAACTTTCTAGATTTCCACCCGGGGGTTTGGGGGTTAAACGGAGTCTAATTTTTACAATCCAAATATACAAATAGCATGGAAACGATATTTTAGAGTCAATGGAATCGACAAAACTGAAATCTGAGGTCGTTTACGCACAATGACCCCTCAAACCAGAAGTAGACAAAAGTGCTTTTGTCCACCAACACCTCGAAAATGCCACAACAAACCAAAAAATTATACCAACACTACAACTAGCCTAAAATCAACATTCTGCAGCTGCTGAAAGCGTCATAAATCCAATCCGACACTCCGAATATTAAATTACCACTCAAGCTCCTCTTTAGGCTTTAAACTTAACTAAAGTCCTCAATTTCGAATAACTATCAAACGAAAACTCAAAACACAAACTTAAGGTCAATCTTGACTTTATTTGGTATTCCAGAGCTAACGAAACTTTTAGAATTAAATTCTGAGATCGTCTTGAAGGAAAGTTGACTTTGATCAACAAGTACTTAAGGCTCTAAAATAGGGAATTCGAGATATTTCTCAACCGAGTTGTCGGGGATCCGAACTGTCGGTCCTAGCAATTTATAAATGACTTAGGGTAAATATTGAAACACTATAGAATGCAAAATGTCACGTATTTCTCATAAATGACCATGAGGGTCATTGCACTCAACCACGACCCCTACCCCAACCATGGGAAACAAATGTTTTGATAGGCTCATCTTCTCTACTAATAGTAGCTTAGATTCTTTCCATCTATGAGAGTAGAAACAAAATCTCATCAACTCAATGGAAAAGAAATAATTTACAATAAGAATGAAAGAGAAGTAAAGGGTTTTCCTGAAATTTTAATAGTTTCTCAGAGATGAATAACAAGACGTCTCTACATCGTTTTACAAAAGTCTATTAGAATCAACATGTATTTGTGAGGCCAATGAACCTTAATATCTTAGACTTATTTTTCACCATAAAAAATGCAATGTAAGGGAACCTACTAAATTCCACTAGTATGTAAGATGAACTAACAACAGAGAAGAAACTATAAGCAATTTATTAGAGAAGACAAAAGATTCAAATGATATATGTATTTTATCTCTAATTCCACAGCACTACAATAAATGAAAGATAAATAACAAAGTCCCAATATGTAGTAGTTATACTACAAGATTATAAGATGTCTTAAATAAGATAACATGACTCTGAAAACCAAAAAATTACCTCAAAATGAGATAGGGCTCCACAAATAGCCAAGAATAACTAGCAGCTACCTTGAGAATCGGAAAGAATGGTCCTGAATACATTTGCTTAATAATAAATAAGCACTTAGACCGGTAACAACAAAAAATATGTAGAATACTAATAATGAGTATGAAAAATATGTTTTCAACAACATCCTTTGCAGACCTTAATTCTAAACAATGAAAACAAAATACCAACCTCAACAAAAAACCCAAATACTACAATACCTGCACTTAGAAAATACCACACCTAGACTAATTATTTTACGAAA
The DNA here is from genome assembly GCA_039654485.1 of Withania somnifera. Lineage (NCBI taxonomy): Eukaryota > Viridiplantae > Streptophyta > Magnoliopsida > Solanales > Solanaceae > Withania > Withania somnifera. The sequence continues at coordinate 12,519 of JBDJHY010152184.1, forward strand.
AATACAATAATATCACAAGCAAGGCCAACAATCAAAAAACCACTAAGCTCATAAGGCAGGAATTATAACAAATAACATACAACTCACAACAGTACATATCACAGAATAAGAATATGAGATGGAATACACATGCTTTGATGAATATGTATGTTGCATATACACCCCTTTTATAATGAATAGCTTTGAAGTGGGACTAATATGGACTCGCAAGGTCCATGGACTGAGAATCCATACCACTCTAATCCATATAATTTGATTTGGCAGGTATTCCACTACAATCCGTCGACCATAAAATTATGTAGGTGTTCACTCTGATCCATATAATAA
>JBDJHY010152195.1:0-12844 GCA_039654485.1 Withania somnifera
TGATAGCCTCCACTTTCTCCAAGTCAATCATTTTTTATTTTTCCTTTCAACCTCCTTGCATTATGCCTTTAAAATGCCTCTTAAGAATTTCTTCCCTCATTGATGAAAACACTAAATTACCCTTAATAAGCCCAATTAAAAATAGGCCCATTCGTTGCTCGTCAAGCTGGATCACGAAAGTGATCACGACGTGATCCCTATTCTGATCAATGCATTTTTGCTGGAATTTCTTCTTCACTTCTTGACTTGCCTTTTCTTCACTATTTTTCTTCCATATTTTCATAATATCCTGAAAATGATGCTAATCACATTGGTTAGAGGCATTTCCACTTATTCACTCTAAAAACATCACATACTATACAATTATTCTCAAAACAAAGTTAATTACTATGAGTTAAATGGCTTTTCAGAAGGTAAAACTACATATGATCAAGTGGTCCATTCAAGGTTACCGAGCCAACTTAGTTGTGAAGGAAAATAGTCCCGCCCAGGGGTGAGATCGAGACATGACAAACTTGGTAATAGAGCTTTAGGTTCAAGTGTACTAGGATGTCAAAAATCCAGTATTAGTAGAGTCATTTTTATAGGTGTGAATCTAGCCACACTTATAACTAAGATGATACTGAGTGTTTAAGAAAGTTTCCCTTTGTTCATATCTTAATTTGTGAAGTGGAATTTAAAGCTAAGAAATATTTTCTGATTCGTGCTTTATGCATTTCAAATCATGCCCCCTAAAAGATCACCAGTTCTTGCTTTATGAGGATTTTACTCAGCTAATTGTGTTAGTCATAAAGAAGTGGTAGTAGTAGAGAATTCTAGGTTAGTAGTAAAAACTAGTGGTGTAGTTAGAATGCCAAGTTTTGGTAGAGTGATCCTAGAGCCAAAATCATGAATTCAAATGTGTAGAAGTTAGAGTAGGGCATAGTCGATGATTTGGGTATTTAGTCAGCTACCATGTTATTGTTCAGAGATAGTTAGATGGTATACCCTTAAGTGTTGACTAAGGAGTAATAGGTTAGTGTATGTTTCATATTAGTGTGCAGTGGAATGGATGTTAACAAAAGACTTAGATTATGATTTGATTGAGTATGGTAAGATTGTGTGTAGGATTGTATTTGTTAGAGTGTGGTTGAGATTTGATTGTGCTATAGTTGATTATGAAAGATCTGGTTTTACCTAAGTTGTTATTTAATGGTTGTAAGTATGAACAATAATGAGAAGTTATACATTATCGTTCCTTAGGATTGGTTTGATAAGCTTGCACTCTAGATGATTATTCTAGTATAGGGTATCTCACTATAAGGATAGATGAAGAATGGAATGTATGATGTTAGTTGTAACACCCTGAATCTTGTTACTTGGTGATAATATCCTAAACTAAGTGTGTTAAGAGTGCTTGAAGTGATTTGAGGTTATAAACAACTTCCATCACAAAGTTTAGTTCAAAAGTCTTTCAGAAAGTTTTAGTTTTAATGTTACTTCGTTCTTGGGTCAACTTTAAATGAAAATATATTTTGATATATAATGATTTAGATGACCCATGACCCACCATGAGAAGCCAGTTGAGTATAGTTTCCTACGCAACAAACTGCATGTTATTTAGAGTTTAGAGCAAAAGGTTATTGCCATCTTACCAGAGACTGTCCAGCAGTAGAATGTTCCCAAGTACAAGAGTACGACCCCTGGTTTCCCACAGTATGACTCGTGGTGTGCCAGAGAAGACTCGTAGTAAGGGTTACGCTTTTGAACCAGAAGCTCCCTATTTTCCTACCAAGGGTCCATAAAACCAAAAAATTAGTTGCACCCCTTAAGATCACGACCCGTACTACCAAACTGTGAACTTTAAGCTGAAAAAGTAAAATTAAGTTCCCCTTGTACAAAATCCACCAAGAGCTATGGAGTTGAGGACCACGACTCGTGGTACTAGCTCATGGTGTGTACGGATGTTTTTCAGTATGTTAAGGTCACTTCATAAGTCATGAAGATGCACTGCATGAGCCGTGAAGTGCTACTTCACAAATTGTGGAGTGCTTTCGTTAATTTTCCTAGTTCATTTAATGAAGGTCTTTGACTTTTTGGGATAAACCCATGATTTTTTGGATTAAAAACATTATAATATAAATACCCTAAACACTTAAGTCATTACTATTCTAGCTAAATAAAATCAAGCTAGGGGTTTTCTTCCAACCTCTCAAATAGGCAAGAACTACTGTGAACTTTAAGCTGAAAAAGTAAAATTATGTTCCCCTTGTACAAAAGCCACCAAGAGCTATGGAGTTGAGGACCACGACTCGTGGTACTATCTCATGGTGTATAGGGATGTTTTCCAGTATGTTAAGCTCACTTCATAATTCATAAAGATACACTTCATGAGCCGTGAAGTGCTACTTCAGAAATCGTGGAGTACTTTCGATAATTTTCCTAGTTCATTTAATGAAGGTCCTTGACTTTTTGGGATAAACCCATGATGTCCTATGGCTGGATCCTTTTAGATCTACGAGCCGGCCGGCCCCAGCCATTGTTTTAGATTAAAAACATTATAACATAAATACCCTAAGCACTTAAGTCATTAATATTTTAGCTAAATAAAATCAAGCTAGGGGTTTTCTTTCAACCTCTCAAATAGGCAAGAACTAGGGTTTTAAAAAGAGACTCCATTGTAGAAGTTTGATAGTTAATTTTCATCATCAAAATTCTTCTAATCAAGTACGTGGTATTTCATCAAGAAATCCTTTAATCCTTGATCTTGAAAATCCTTTCATATAAGGTTTTGAAGATGTAGAATCATGCTAGGGTTCTTGTTAATTATTTTTATAAACTCTGAATCCCTGAAGTAATGATTAAATTAATGTTTTTGAGTTAGAATTATAAGGTTCTTAAGATGATTATTTAATTATGAAAGTCCTCCTAATTTAGAATATTTTCATAATTGAAGTAAAAGAAAGAAGCTTTGAGGTAACAATTGATGATTGTTTTCAAGGTTTATTGTTAAACTTGAATTCAACTTTGAAGTGTCACAATTACTTGACTTACTACATGATTTACAGTATGAATGTGAAGCATGTATAAATTGGCTATTGTATCTAATTGATCTTAATTGAGGAAGATAATGATTTAATTGCTTAATTAATGAGTTGTGAAGTGAGAAGCTAATAAAGTGTCTAATTTGACTAATTTTACTATTTCGGCTAATTAAAAAGTGTAGCCGGAAGAGTCCTAGAAGGTATAGTTGTTAATTAGATAATGTCCATTAGTCGAGAAGATTGAAAGAGAAAGTTAATGATAGTAATTATATTTTTATGGAGGAGCATTAGAACCGAGGATGGATAGAGGTCCTTATAGCCCAACTTGTGTAGCCTAATGTAGGGATTATATTATTTTGGTACCACTGAGTTGTACCTGTAGCCTAATTGGATCCACCAGAGGTAGAATCCTTTCCCTTTGGCAATGTTAGGAACTCATACTCATAGGGTAGTATGTGGACTTCATTGCTTTATACCTTGAGGTATGTCGATTATAAAAAATCCTATAAGGAGAAGTAAAACTGACAGTTTTGAGGAAGAAAGTGAAAGCTTTATTTTAACTAAATCTTTATATTTTGTTAAAACTAATGAGTTAAGTTATTTTAGCAAAGTTTACTTGAGATATGATATTTTTAACTGTTTTTATTATAAACTGCTAAATTACTTATGACTTAGAGTTGAAATTGATATTTACTATTCATGCATTGTATAGAACATATCATTATACTATATAGCCTATTTTATACCTGCTCACGTACTCAGTATATGTCTTATGTACTGGTTTTACTCTTTTTTCATGTGTTAACCCTTTAAGATATCGCCAACCATTCAGATGTTTAAGGTTGAAACTACTTGTGTTCTTAGAAGACTAGAAGATTTTCCAGTCCTCTCTTGATTCAAGGGAAATCTATGGAGTTATTCTATTTTGTCGATATAGATCTTGGACTTTTTCTTTATTATTTATTATTTTATTTGTTAGAGACTAGATAGTCAACTCTTGTGTTAGAAGTCCATTATTTAGCTAGTAGTGGCTTTCAGACTGAGATGTATTGGTTTTGAGACTTGATTTATCTATTCTTTATTTGAGATTATTTTTTTATTATTTTGAGGAGGAAATTACACTTCTATTATTTGTTCATATTTCGTCCACTGAGTAATGTAAGTAGATCTATACATAACCCTGGTTGTTCTTCCAAGGCTACTAGGGCGACTTAGTTGCTAAGTATGACGGTTATGCCAGGGGCGAGCTCCGGGGCATGACAAGATTGCTGTCAGAGTACTAGGTTTGTGGAGTCCTAGGTTAAGTGTGAAAACTAGAGTTAGGTAGAATATCAATTATGGGTGTGACTACAACACATCTTTGACTGGGAGGGTACAAAATATTTAGGAAAAATCTCCTTTTATTGATGTTCTATTTCATGCTTTGGAGTTTGACTCTAAGATACTTTGTCTTTCTGACCCTGCATTATACATTTCATATCATGACTCCACGGTGATCAACTCTCCAAGATAATAGGAACTAGAGGAACCAGGCTCTACCAGCTCCACAGACACATCAGCCACCAATAAATATTACCACCTCAGAGTTACATAACATGATACATATGATAGCCCAGACAGTGATGGAACACGCTCAAAAAACCAATTTAGGTTCTCATGGTTCAATTAGTTTCTCTTGGTGCTAGACTTATGAGGGTGAGGGAGTTCCTAAGATTGAGTCCTATAGATATTCATAGTTCGAGGACTGTGGATGATCAGAGAACATATTGAGGAGGTTTGTCTGATTTGTGATATGATGAGAGTTCTTGATGTTGATATGTTTGACTTTGCTTATTATAAGCTAAAGGATGTTTCCAGGTCCTGGTGTGATATATGGAAGAAGAACAGCGGAGTTGGAGTTGTTCCACCATCAAAGGTGGAATTTGAGACTACATTTATGGGTTGAATCATTCCTATAGAGAAGAGGAAAGAGAGGATTCGTGAGTTTCCAAGTTTGGAGCAAGGATCCATGTCTATGAAGGAGTATAACATTAAGTTCACTAAGTGATCAAGGTATGCTCTTGAGATGATTATTGATATGCATACCAGGATGGATATGTTCATTTCTAGTCTTCCTCCCTATTTCATTTAGGTGGGGAGAGAAGATATGTTGAGTAATGATATTGACATTGGTAGATTGATGGTGCATATGGAGCAGATAGAGATTGATAAGGCTAAGTATAGAAAGAGTCGGCAGAGTAATAGGGCTAAGACTAGCCACTCAGGAGCAAGATCTCCTGAGTCCAATGGGTTCAGATAGAAACAGAGGGATTCTAGGGGATTATCCCTTTCATCATCAGGCTTGCAAAGAATCAAAAAAACAAGTCAGCCAAGCAAAGTGGAGCTTCGGGGTATACTAAGTGTGATAAGCCTCATTTGGGACAGTGTAAGTCCAACAAATGTTGGTTGTTGAAAAATTTGTCACAGTGTTTAGGATTGTTGATGTTACGATATTTGACATCATATATTTCACTTAAAACTATAAATAAATGCATATTCTTAAGTAAATTTTACGTGGTTTGATATGCTTTCCGTATTTGTACAGGGTAAAGTTTGAGTTTTGAAAGTTGAGAATATCACTAAAGAAATGTGAGTTTTCAAAAACAAAATCGACATCTTGTCCAACCTTGGATGGGTCGCTTAAGATGTTCCATCTAGGGAAATCAAGATTGTTTGTGAAGCCCAGCTACTGTCCAAGAACTGACGATTCATCCATCCTTAGAAAAACCTTCCATATGCCACCGTCGATGCAAAATGATTTGGTTAAGAAGGAAGAAGAGACAGAAGAATGGAAGAACCACCCAACCTTGGATAGCTTTCCCAAATTGGCATTGTCTTTGGGAAATGCTATTGTTAGAAGATTCAATGGATGAAAGAAATGATGAACCACCCAGTGGTGGACGGTTCGTCCAAATAGCCATCCAAATCTAAGCGATAATTATTCTAAAGTTTCAAATATTAAACTTATACCACTGTACTATAAATAAAAGAGTTAGGTTATTTTTATGATCATTATTGAACATCATTGACTATTATCCTGTCATAGATATTTTGAACACACTTTCCTCCCTTGCTACTAAAAACATCAAGTGTGAGGGTTTTTCTATCTTTGATTATAATAGATCATCTGTTGTAGAAGAGAATTATATATTGGAATGATATATATTTAATATTTTGTCTGTTACTGTGTATTTATAATTATGAGTGGCTAATTTCTCAACTCTAGGGTTATGGGATCCATTCCTAAAACAAATCTAGCGTTATGAATATAACATGGTTCTTCCATCTTAATAAGTGTATTAACACATAACCTCTACAAGTTAACTGATGTTTGGTGGTTGCAAACACTAGAATATGCCTAGGTTTAATTAGTATGAACTATATGTTTAAAACTAGTAGTTAAGATTATGAAAAGAAATTAGGGGCATTAACCCTCACCTAATGATTATCATTGTAACTGGGATAATTATCTTCAAGTTATCAGAATAGAAATATTGCACTCTTATACACTCTAAGAAGATGTAAAAGAGATTTACCTAAGAATAGGTTGAAAAACACTTAGATGAATGCATCACTAGTGATAATTGTACACTTATGAAAAATTGCAAGACCATTAACTTTTATAATCCTATGATTTGTTGATACCATGGTGAATATAATCCTGAGTTTTCTTACTACTTGAAATTTGTTAATAAATACTCAATTTATATCTAAAAATCAATTACAAACTATTACTATTGAAACATACAAACCCCCTTATTTACTTTTATGTCATTTAGAAATAATTGACTAATTGATTAAATATCCCTATTAAAATTCAATTTGAGACCATATTCCCTGTGAAATTCGACCCAAACCTTGTTGGGTTCTATATTTAACAACAACCGTTTATGCTTCTTAGGGAGGTGTAATTTGGACATATCAATTGTCCTTCAAAAAATTGTTGTTCTTATGAGTTGTTGGGGTATAAGAAGATAGATACAGACTACTTGTCACATCTCAATTTCTTGGATCATGATGACACCTACTATACCACCAGTAGGAGAACCAACCGCGTAGTCCGAAGCTGAAGTGGAGGACTACTACATCAAATGCAGTACAAGTGTAATAATAATAAGATAAATAAATGCAGAAGTTTAAAGAATCAAATAAATACCCAAAACCAGATATCAGTGTCAAATGAATCACTAAGTATAGAAACAAGAAATTCGAAATATCTAATACAACCGTGTCTCCGGATACATAGAGATCAAATATAAATGCCAAAGTTGAAGAGAAGTAGGTTAAAGCGGGATGCCAATCTCACTCTAAATCTCCGAAGAAAATATAAATTGCACGAACAGCTTGCTGTGATCACGGTCGGGAACTTGTACTCAGATCTGCGCATGTGCAGGTGTAGTATGAGTACAAGCTACCAAAGTAACCCGTACCAAGTAGGCTTAGAGAGCCCACTGAGCTCATAAAAATAATAAAATAGTAAATAACGGAATACAATAAAGGGGTCATTGAAGCAAATAGCACAATGGGGAAGCTAGCTACTCCATTAAGAATCAAATACAAGTAAGCAAGTATCACCAGCTAATCACATAGCAGGATCTCAGGTAATAAATGAAGACGTACCCGGAATCCTTGCGACAATATATGTGAAAAATAATGCACTAAATAGGATTAAAAAAAGTTAGGAGAAGAATATGGACGGTATACCGATAACCTCAAGTAAAAGAGCACATGACTGAATAAGAGTGTAAGGAACTAAATCCCACATAGCATGAAATAGAATTTAACCAACAATAATAACTAAGAATTAATAGGAATAAGAAGTGCAGCCTACACCAAAAATATGCTCACCGTAGGCCTTACATCTCAATCAAGGTACACTGAAGAAAACAAGTGCAAAAACTAAACACAATACATGAAGTAACCAGTCCTGTGTACGCATCTCCTCCAGTACCCGTGGGTTTAGCAGGAAGAACCCATGAAAGGCTAACCTAAATATTCCCAGTGTATATATATCCCTCTATACTCCATATATCCCTTTTGTGTCGCATGAAAGCACAGAGGAAGGTCCATGGGGGTGTGTCACCACGTACAATTTCTAACATTATAAAATCCTCACATCCAAAATTACAAAGCCTCAAAGGTATCAAGTCTAGAATCTTGTGCCTCATAGAAATAATATCATTAAGCCCTTCTCGACAAGTCAAGGCGTATAATGCCTATATATCATCGTATCACCAATAGTTCTTAATAAATCAGGTATCATCATGTTTCCATAACCGGTAGTGCCATAAGTGTTAAAAGGTTGTACTTACTGCCGTACCACAACGGACTCAAGTCCCAGTAGTTATACTCACTACCGATCTGAGTCGGACTCAAGTGCCAGCCTTTATTGGTCAAATGATAATTCCCGGTGCTAGGTGTAAAGCCTGGACTAAAACAAGTGAAAATAATATTACCGAGTGCTCGATACCGTGTCAAGTCTAAAATAGTTAAAAGGCCATTTACTTATATTATTATTAAATATTCCACTTTATCAACTTATATCATTATTCATCATTATTACTTAAATCAACCTCTAGCCTCTGCGGCTCAATAATCAAGTGGTGATACTGACCCAATCCCAATGCACTCTCATCGAGCCATAGGCCTAACCTTTTGTGGCATGAATACACAACAGATCCACAAGTTTATAGATATATATATCAAAATATGATCATGTAATATCAACATCATATGCCCTGCACTGGTATCTATAGCCAATTTCTAAGTTATGGGCCCTATATCAATCGGATGCCAAAATATTTATATCAACATAGAAAGAATGAAAGAACGGTACAAGATCACTATATCCACCTAGCTACCTATCCCATGGGTGCTATTTAGTACAATTATTAAATCTATAAGCCCAGAGATAGCCCCACGGAGACTTCGACGATAAAGCATTGCAAGGTCACGAATCTTACTCCAATTGATGTCAAACTATCTCTGAATGATCTAAAACTTGAGCCAAGTATTCTATATGTTAATACGAGTCTAACAGTATAATTTATGCTAAGTTCCAGACTGGGCCTAAAAGGGACTTGTGGGGCTTGCTTGCTGAAACTTTAAATAAACTTTACTACGGGGTCCCCAACGTCATTAGGAACCCGTGCTCCAAAATTTAGCATAATTTGAGTGTGGGAAGGTCTTTAAAACAGTCCGAATAGATTTGACCTTAACGGGGTTAAAGAAAAGATTTTTTATGGATTAAACGTGTGAATTATGGTGTATTAATAATCCTAGAAGCAATATATTCAAGGAATAAAGAATTACTTAGAACATACAGATTATGACATGATTCTACCAATTTTAACAAATGGGGTTCATCAATGGAGGAACTAAGAATTGAAGAGTTTCAAGACATAAATCAAAGAAGAAACTTACCAAATTCGTAGAAGTCGAAGGAAACAAGGTGGAGAATGTTCTCAGCCTTGGAATGAGGTTTAGGAGAAGATTTTCTCTCAAAAATGGGTTAAACCTTTGAGATTTTGCTGAAATAAAAATCTGGATTTTGCGTAGGAAGTTATATGCAGCCAGGTACAGCGGTTATCGCGATTGCGTGCCTTTTCTACACGATCACGTAGAATGCTGGAAACTAGGCATTGCAATTGCATGCACAACTTACGCAATTGAGTAGGGTTGTTGGACATTGCTCATTGCCATCGAGTAATCCAAGCTCAAAATCGTGAAGAATAGTTTTTAAGTGAACCACAATCTCATGATGGCCTATCACGATCACATTAAAGGAATTCAGAAGGTTTTGACAACATTTTTAGGAGAAAGAACAAGCTCTGAATTACCACTCGAAATGCATTCAGTGTCAAATTTTAACAAACCAACTATGCACGGACACCTAAAATGACATTCTGGACTCAATGACACAAAAAAATTAGATTCCAAGGTCGTTTCAGATAAATGTTGACCAGGTCAACACTTAAGTGAAAATTCAAGAATCCTCCAGCAACATCTCGAAATTACAACGACATGTCCAGAAATTATACCAACACCTCCACTGTCTAAAATCATCATTCCAAAGCTGCTAAAAGTGTCATAATTCCAATCCGACACTTCAAACACCAAATTACCATCCAATCTCCACTTTAGGCCATAAACTTAACTAAAATCCACAAATTGGCATAAATTAAAAACAAAAACTTTTAAACAGAAACTTAAGGTCAATCTTGACTTTGATTGTCATTCAAAAGCTAACGTAACTATCGGAATTTAATTTCGAGTTCATCTTAAAGGAATGTTTACTTTGGTCAACAATTATTTAATTTTAGGCTCTAAAACAGGCAATTTGAGATATTTCTCAACCGAGTCGCCAGGGATCCGAACTACTGGTCCCAGCAAGTCATAAATGACTTAGGACAACTACTGAAACACTCTAAAATACAAAACATCACATATTTATCATAAATGACCATGATGGTCATTACAATACTTTTAAATTGTGCATAGTTATTCATAAACATTCAAGTATTAAAAAAATGATTGAAATTATATTTTTTTAGCTCATTTTGATTTTGCATAAGGCAACTTGGACAACTTTCAGAATGAACTACTGTTAGAGGCAAAATCTTCAGAATGTTATTATTGAGACAAATTCTCTCAGTCTAAAAAACATTATTCTGAAGAAATGGAAGGGGCCATGGGAGTTGGTTGAGAGACTAAAAGATATAAGATATATCATGGCGCGAAGGCAAGAAATATAGTTCATACTTTTAGAGAAGGTAATTATTTAGCTGATGCTTTGGCCAATTTAGTTATTAATTCTCAAGACACAACATTATTATAACTTTATTGAGCTCGCTAATTGGGCTAGAAAAATTCTGAATACAGACAAAGCACAGCTACCAAATCTAAAAATTAGATCCAGGAAAATCAACCAATCATGTTAACCAGTAATGACCCAAAAATAAAAGCAACATATATAACAAAGAGATAAAACAGTCACAGAATATATGGAGCGTCGATGCTAAAAAAGCAGGGATTATACAACCATCATTAAAAAATATGTCAAAGGAAAGACATAAGGAATGACTACATTCTAGCTAGGTCTATAAGCTCTAACTATTAAAAACTTCACCAAAAAAATAGCAGGATAATAGATCGCAAGAAAAAGACAGAAGAACATCAAGATATGAATCACACATCATTTGTTCAAGTACACCTAAAGGAAAAACACAAAGGTAAAAGGAGAATGAATAGTCGAAGGCATGATATCCAATAGAGAGGAAAGAGTAACTCACCAGAATGCAATAAAACACAATCTTGAAATGGTAAAAATGATAAAAAGAGCTCCATAAAAAAAGCATCAGTATAAAGATGACCAACAGAAAAAGAGTTAAAAGAGAAAAGTTCTACAAATAAGCTTCAGGAGCATCTTTAGACAGTGGCAGCAAGTTTTCAAGGAGAATATCTTTCACTCTCATTAGATAGGGAAACTTATATACTTAGCTCTTCGTTTCCTTTTTGAAATTGGGTTGGGTCCTATATGAACCCAGTCTGGTCTTATTTTTGTATGAACTAAAATTATAAATATAAGTGGTCCAAGGACCTAAAACTTCATCCAGAAAAAAATGAAAAATCATCTATCGTTTTTTATAAAGTAGCAAAAGTGTAAAACGTAGATGATTTTAATGATCACTTCAATCAAACAAGAGATACGGTTTCAATGGTCGCCACACATCTTAAATACATTGAATTTCATAGATGGAGCAAGACATTCTTTTCTAAAAATTGATAATCTTTGTTGTATATCTAAACATTTGTGTGTTGAATTTGTAGTAATTACAACAACAGCTACATTAAATGCATAAAACAAGTATAACTGTCGTTGAAATAAATACAATACCTTTTGCAACTGCCGAAACTGTTGCTTTGTATGTTTTTTTAATAATTTTACTTTCATATCATTAACGGTTTTGATTGTTGATCTTTTTAGGTACAAAATTATGATGATAAATATTGTTGAGTCGATTAATTCAATATTTCGTGATGAAAGAGAATATTTCATTAATGTTTTTTTTATAAAATAAATATGAGATACTGAAAAAAAATTATGAGAGGCACAACACGTTCCTGGATACGTCAACTTTTTTTTATTTTTAAATAAAAGATTATAAATATATTAATTTGAGAATAAGTCATTGGTTCATCAAACTGCCAACTACAAGTACATTGTCACCAGTAATAATGTAGTTGCAACAGTTGATTTGCGATGCAAATCTTGCACCTGTAGAGTCTTTGGCCTAAAAAAAATATTGTGTTCACATGATATGGCAGCACTGCGATGTCAATATGGTGATGATTATAAAAAGGCGTATTTATGAGTACTCATTTTCGTATTACAAGGCAGAAATATACCTTTTTGCATACTTCAAAAAAATTAAACTTGTGCCACCCGAATATACTTGAGAAATTTCTATGAAATTTTTAGAGAGGGAAATACTTCCTCGTATGTTGAGTCAGGCAAGGTGGGAAGAGGGCACAAGAAGAGATGAAAAGGAATCGGAGGATCATTTTCAATAAAGAAAAATAAATGTTTCCTATGCAAAAGGATTGGACACAAAAAGCAGTATGTTCGTAGAGAAATGCTTCATAATAATAAACTTTATATCTTAACTACTAGTTGTTGTTTGTGAACTTTTTTAACTTTTATGTAATGTTGTTCTTGAATTATATTTTTTGAGCACTTTAGTTCTCAAAAAATTGCATGTCATATTGTTGAATAACCTTAG
>JBDJHY010152215.1:0-12844 GCA_039654485.1 Withania somnifera
GCTAACTTTGTACCTATCTTATGTTGCATAGTCCTCTAGAACCGTGAAGTAAGTTGTTAACCTCTATCTTATATAATAGATATTGGAACCCCATATAGATGAAGAATCTCCCTATTATACAAGATATCAAGTCTCGGCAACACGAGAAGATGAAGTAGGTTAAAAGTGAACGGATTTGCTCAACCAATCCATGATGACCGGTATACACTTATGATCCCTAGAAGTATGAGGGATTCCATAAAAAATCCATAATAATCATCTCCCACTTCTTCTCAGGAATAGGGAGTCGTGCAACACGCTACCTAGTCTGTGGTGCTCAAACTTCACCTGCTTGTATTTCAAGCATCAAGAAACAAACCCCAAATGGCACCATATTAATAGTACAATTGAAATTTTCATCATATGAAGCTTTATTAAGGTCAAATGTAAACCTCAACCATTATCAAAATCAAGGACACTCATTCGCGCTATAGCCTGAGGTGTCCAAATAATCCGTTTGGACTGGATGTCAGTTTTAGGATGGAAAATTAGTACCATACTGTCCTCAGTAAATCAAAAAGTAGACCAGGTGTCATTATCTAAAATAATAAAAATTGGGATCTCAGGTAAGAAAAAGGCCTCTCAAACATAGAAGTAGCAAGACTCTCTGCACATCTCCGATATGCCCAGTTGCCTCGTAAAGAATAATCTAAATCAATAACCAACTCTTGAATTGCAACAACCAGTACACATCCATAACATACTATAATAACCTAATATATCCTTGTGGAAGAAACTCCAAGACTATGAGTCCCACGAGTACCATCGACCAACAACATCATAAACTTAAGAACCCAAAAAACTAATACCAGCCGATAACCAACTATATCAGGTACCACAAATGCCAGTTTCCCTTGCCCGCACAGCCAAACCTACTGCCAACCTAGAGCCTGGAATCATAATAATTATCTGAACCTTGATCATCAATATCAACCCACCAACCTAAAATCAACAGAGAAATAACCCAAAAAAAGTTTAAAACACAAGGAAATGATCACCTCAATATACCCTATCATTTTACATATATATTGACAATAACCTCGAATCACGACAGTAAACTAAATTTTCACCGTCTTTCATACCATACCACCTATCAACACAAGGCCCAACTCTTCTATCTCATAACATCTACAGGCTAAATTAGCTAAGAAACTGAAATCCCTCACTATGATCAACCATTAAAATATTCCTTCCTTATATACGAGAAACTAAAAGGACCCTATAAAAAATATCCACCACTTAGGGTAGGACAAGGTAAGGGCACTCAAATATCAACTAGGATATGGTAAAGCCCACCTAAATAGAGGAACTCAACCCCTGAATCATAGGAATACAACATAAAAAGGACTCACATGCACCCCATAGGCTAAAAATGAGACTCAACTCACCAATAGGAATAACAACCCAAGTGCCATAAAAGAACCACATAAAAGAGGGCCACAACATCAAAGGGATAAAAGCAAGGCCTAAACCAATTCTATGACACAACACCAACAAGTGTAAGGTCACTCAAGCTAGAACAGATAAAGTAATCAAGAAATAAGTCAAAGTCGTTCCCAAGTCAACATAAGCCAACTAGGCAGGGAATAGAATAAAAATATGTCATAAATAGAGATCAAAAATAACTTATTTAAGTCACCCTGCTTAAGGTTCCAACCTGAAGGATAAAGAACCATTGTAATACTCTGCTAACCAGCCTGACTAAGTTATCCACAACCAAGGCAATCCCTGGCCCAAAAACCAAGCCCTCTACAAGCATACAAGAACTACTAATACCACTATCCAGGACCACAAAATAAACTATTCTGGCTACCATAACCTTGTGAACTTGAAAATGCACCCCTAATGGGATGATTGTCATAAGTACCCAGGCCTTTGTCGGCTGACTGAGAAAAGATCTTAAAAGACTGATTATACTGACCCAAGTAGATCTATTTTTAGCATCCAAATATCTGTCTATTATACCATTCACTCATATATTGGGTATCACTAGAAACATCCTGAGAACTCAAAAGCAAGACAGAACAACCCTAACCTGAACTCTGGCTACTTAGCCTAAGCTATTGGGATAAAACAACGCTGGGAAGGGGGCAATCCGTGTCCTCATTTATAAATCCACTGCATATAGAAAAAACCTTAGGGTCCTTATCCCTACGGCCTGGTTATTGATCACTACCAGCCTGTTTTCCAGCAGACTACCTAAATACCAACCCCATAGGTCTTACAAAAAGCCTCTTCAAGGGCCTCCAACTCTCTGAAGATATGTCCTGTTATTACCAAGTGACTTGTCATCATACAGAGCAGCAAATCCAATCCTCTGAAAAAATCTAATACCTTCCATATTTCATAACATAAAGTACAGGGATATATGTAGTCATCCTACAAAATGATGTTGCATAATCCCAAACGATCAAAGACCCTCCCCCTAGAAACTAATAAACTCATCCTCAACTAATGCTCCGCTCAGGACACCTACTTGTACTTCTGAATAATTTTTGGAGCTCTATGGAACTGGCATGGTAATAAACTCTACTAGATCCCAGGTGAATCCTAAACTTTTTATCTGGTGATATTTTTTTTTAGCAGTCGATTTTGAAACTCAAGGAGGCATCTCATTGGTTCCCACCGAGGTCATCTTTATAGTTATCTGGGAAAAGTAGAGTCAAATAAAGTGATAGGGAACCCAATGACCATAGAACGCATATAAGGAGTCAGGAAGTGAGATTCTTTCCTAAAAAGTGTCATGTATCCTCCCAAAAATAGGATATAGATGTCAACATACCAATCTGCAGGATTCTACCAAAAACTTGCTCCTAAATCTAGGGGCACCGGTGAACCTAAAGGTGTGATACCACCCTATCACGATCCAAAATTAGAGTTGTGGTGGCATCTTCATCCCACCTGTTGACAAGCCTAACCCCTGCCCAGAGTATAAATTGATGGGCCAGTACTTAGAACCAAAAAAAAGAAAGCTGGAAAAAAGAAACAAAAGAAGAACATAAAACACACAACTAAAAATAAGTCCTTAGAACCTAGTATCATGTTTATAGAGCTTTTATATTTAGAAAGGTACAAAATACAATCCACAATGGGGAAAACTACAGAATATCTATCCAAAATCCAACTAGAATAGTTGCAGAGACAGAAGGAAGACCGTATAGTATGAATGTCGACTGCTCACCATATCTCCTAAAATAGCACAAAACTATTTTGCATGATCGCTTCCGCTCTACTGTCTCATACTAGGATCTACAACACAAAAAGATGGAGAAATGGAGCATGAGTACCAAAAACAATGGGTACCTAGTAGGCATTGTAGGTCGACTGGCCAAAAGTAAGCATAAGCATAATAAAGAATGATCAAAAGCAAATCAGGTATTGGCACATAATATACAACAGAAAAAGGACAACTGCAGTAATAGCTAGTAAGTGCGATGAAAGATCAAATATTAGCGTGTGCAGCATCATCTAACAAGTATTAAAGGAAAATCACTATCAGGGTATAATACATAAAATTTGGTCCATAAGATCATCATGACCAAATGCAATATACCTGGATCTCCAATGTAACCAGCATAAGGAAGGACCAACAAGATAAAAGGAACACTGGGAATGTAACCGTTGAATGCAATAGTAACTAAGGCAAGAAAAGTATTCAATAACAGGAAAGAGTAGCCACAAAGCCTAGATAGAAACCAACAAATCATTATATAGGTAACCCAATTGTAGTTCCCCATAATCCCCAAGGATTATAACCAAATGTATAAGGATGCAATGCAAAGTGGTGGTAGAAAAGGAATTAGTGTTCGTATACTTTCCCCTCCTACTTTAGTATACCCTTATCCCGTGTTGCAGCTCATACCTAGAAAAAATATTTCATGCATAACCACCCATGGTCAGAGGGTCTATGGAGGTATATAATCTCACATACAAAATCCTCGTAAAAATCCAACTAGTAGCATAATCATCAAGGCAAAAATGCCAAAATATGGGCTCATGCCGTATATCATATCTTTGTGGAAACCTAAAATTCATCCATGTAGGAAAAATCCAAATCTCAGTAAAATCCAACTGTCGCCATATAGGAAATATCCAAAAATCACAGTGACAGTGAGAAAATAGAATCAAATGGTGTGAGAAAATAGCTCCATACTACTCATGAGCGCAGTCGTTAAAGATATAAATATATAAAAAATAAAGTTTAGGTTATTAATATGTCAAAATCAAGTTACTTTTAGAAACTGTTTTATTTGTAACATAAAATAAACCAAATAGAATAAACAGGTCAAAGGTTGCTACTTGGACTATGAAATGGTTGCCAAGCCCTAGTCATGAGGTACATCCTCTCCTATCCCAACTAGGTCCCGAGCCACAAGTAATCGCACCAAAGAAGCCACAACTGTCCAGAGGGGCATCAATTAATGTTTAAGTACATTCCCATGCATGAAAAAATATGGATTTATCATAGCTCAGTCCAATAAAACCCACTCCCAGGCTTACATCGGGCTAGAGTACAATATCATCACACAATACTGCTAACTATCTAGCAAAGTTGTATTGGACGACACACATGTACTAATCATACATAACACCTCATATAGAACACAGAATACTCGGCCTACCTAGATTGACTCTAAATCTACTAGCCTAAACCAGGGGAAAGCTACTAATCTCTAACCATTATATAACCTTCCTAACTAGTCTACGTTCCAAAGTCAACATATCAACAATAAGAACCAAATATTATACTCCTCCCCCAACCATACTATGTTCTAGAGTCATTGTTGGACATGCGAATAGGGAAACATATCCCCTGGATGAGTAACTAAGCTATAAGCCAGCTAAATAGGTCATAGGCCGACTTAATAAACACAACAAGGCTACAACTAGCAATCCCATCCCAAAGATGTCACTTTACCATACATATACTACACTAATATCCAACCTAAAGAAACTATACCGTAGCCTAAGTAGTTCAACCAAAAACCTCAAAAGATGCATTGTAAGAAGAGTAGAATCACGAATAAGCTTGATCATAAAATATTTATACCAACATGTAGATCATAGATCATACATCATATGGTAAAAGATAAGGCTCAAACTGACTGTAGATGATGAAGAAACAAGCCCAACAATTTTATATAATATAGAAAGATTTATTACCATAAAGAAAACAAAGAATTACTTGTTAGAAAACAAGTGTAAAATCACCAGAACACAATTGCACAGATCAAAACAATGATTAGACCCTTAATTTATACTAATTAGATCAGGATTTTTCAAGAAATTTGGAGAAACGTTAGGAAATTTTCAAAATAAGAGAATGAAAAATTTATATAGGCCTGTAAGGTCAATCATACGATAGAGGAGAAGGCAATGTGATCGCTATCCCTGGACTCCTTATTATCCACAATCGCGACCCTTATTCCCTCGTTCACAATGCACATTGTGCTTGGCCTACGCGATTCCATCCAAGGCCATACGATCGCGACCCTTTGGTGCCAATGTAGCCTCAATTTGAATAGCTGAGGCTTGAAATAGAAATGAAGTATGATATCAATAACCCAAATATGAAATATTATGTAATCAACATTCTGGACTCAATTGAATCAATAAAAAGGTGATTCGAGATTGTATAAGCTAAGTAAGTCTCGAAGTAGCAATAACTAAAGAAATGTAAACTATAAAACCATTATGGAACCAATCTATCGATCCTAGAAATCCACAAACAACTTGACGCAGTTATAAGAATGCTTTAAATATAGAGAAATCGTAGGAATCATGGAAACTGACCCGAGGGCCATTACCTACTTCCTATGAGTAGATTTGTGAGTAGATGTACACCATAGCCAAGGATACTTTTGGACCATTTGGTAGACTTAAATGCCTTGTCGTGCCCGTAGGGTAACCTCTAGGCATGACAAGAAAATATTAAAATACCCAACAAGATGAAAGATTATTTGAACTCAAAAAGATAGAAAAGGTACAAAAGGTGGAGAATATTTTATTTTAATCCTTCAAGACTCTTCAACCCACAATTAACCCTCTTCTATTTTTCCCACTCTTTGTTTAGTGCAATCCTTTTTTATTCATATGTCACAGAAAAAAAAATTATAGACTTAAAGAATTAAATTTGTTAGGTGTGCAACACAATTAATGATTTCATAAAGATGAATTGAAATTCTTCCTCGACTTCTTTAATATTCTCCCACTGTAATATCTGCTTACTTCTTTAATTTTTTAATGTACGCTTACTTCTTTAGAACTTGAGAAAAAACTATGCAAATAGAACTGATGATAAGAAAATATAAAGGGTAAAGACACTATTACTACTTTGAAGTGTCAGTAACAACCTGAAAAACTAAAGGGAAGCATCGAAAGATAAAGAGAGTTTTGAAGGATTATTACAATAAATTGATGAAGTCAGAGAATGATTTGATGGCTGAAAGTAGATAAAAGACAGGCATAAATCCACCCATGATGATGCAATAAGTAAAAACCATGTGGAGTAAGCTAAAATCAAGGCAAGCCTACTATTACAGAACACACTACTCAGAGCCAAGGATACTTTAGGACCACTTGGTTACTTCAGATGTCTTGTCAAGTACACGGGGTAAGATCAGGGCATAACAAGAAGGTATTGAAAGACCCACCAATATGAAAAATTATTTGAATAAAGAAAGTTAGAAAAGGTACAAAAGGTGGAAATACTTTATTTCAATTCTTCAAGACTCTTCAACCCACAATTAACCCTCTTTTATTTTTTTGCTCTTTGCTTAGTACAATCCCTTTTGATTCATATGTTCATAGAAGTAAAAAAATTTATAGATCCAAGGAATTAAATTTTTCAGATGTGCAACACAATTAATGATTTCATAAATTAAATTCTCCCTTAACTTAGTTAATAGATGCTTACTTTAATAGTTGCCTTCTTCTTTAATTTTTTTAATATCCATTTACTTTTTTAAAACATGAGAAAGAACTATGCAAATAATAATTGATGTAAAGAAAATATAAAGAGTAAAGACACCAAAAATACTTTGAAATTTCAGTAACAACCTGAAAAACTAAGAGGAAACACTAGAAGATAAAGAGAGTTTTAAAGGATTATCACAATAAATTAATGAATTTAGAGAGTAATTTGATGGATGAAAATAGATAAAAGATGGGTGTGAAAGCCACGCATGATGATATATGAGTGAAAAAAGATGTGGAATAAGCTAAAATCAAGGCACCCCTACTATTGCAGGACACAATACTCAAAGTTCTAAGGATGTTGGAGAGTATGGCATAGGTGTACCACCGCATGGTTCATAGACCCGAGAAGGATAGAGAACCCATAGAAGCTGTCTATTCCTATCATTCATAATCCGATGGGCTACCCAGAAGCATTTCCAGTTCAGGTGGGTTAGCCACCAACAACTCTAATTTCGATGGAGCAGCCGCTAATGAATCACAGGCAAGTGGGTCATGTACTAATAGCATATAGGTTATATGATATACCTATTAGAGGGTTTGGAACTGCATGTATAGTCATTATTGAGAATGTTAGATAAGCAGTAGCGTAGGTATGAGAGGTTTACAAAAATCGACCCGTCTATGTTCCAGGGTAATCGGGCTAGGGAAACTTAAGAGTTTTTCACTACTTTCCATGAGTTTCTTCAGAGGTTGGGGTTAGTTAAGACCCACAAATGTTACTATAATATGTTGCAGTTACGTTGGCTAGCCATACAGTAGTGGTGTGTCCATGTGGATTCTAGTTATTTAGGTCCCCTCCCATGACTAAGAGATGCTTTCTTAAGCCTTCATTGACAGATATGTTCCTTATATTATGGGAAATGCTCTTAGTAAGTCACTTTGTCTTTCACAATCAATGGTAAATCCTCTTGTGATGCCTATTCTCCCTTTAAGTTGCGAGAGATAGCCTTTGATGTCAGTTTTAAGAGTTGTCTCAGGAGGTTCTATCAGTTGAGAAGTATGAGTCCTATTTCTATACTTTGTCTAAACATGCTTCAGCCATATGCCAAGATGAGCAGGAAAATATCACCAAGTTTATGAGAGGGTTGATGTTTCCTTTATGTTTCGCGACATTCATAGCCTCTCAGTTAAAGGGGGCCACCCTATAGAGTGTTATTAAGGTGGCCAGGTGTTTTGAGGAGTTGAGGAGAGATTAGTTTGGCGTAGTATGGACAAAAACCCCATCCATTAGGGCAGTTTTTAAGAGCCTCATTTGGAGGCAGAGGTTCATTCTATTGTAGTAGACATTTCTATAGCCAAAGTCCTTCTTATGATGCCTTGTAGACTTTTAACTCTAGAAATTTGTCTTAGGGTTTAGTCATCCTAAACAGGGTTCATATGGATAACACCAGAGGTTTTCTAGCCGAGATGGCTATTCAGATTCCTAAGGTCCCTCACAGTAGCTCTTAGTTCCTAGATCTTTTTTTTCTTGAGGTGCTCTGGATCATATTATGAGTTAGTGTCCCCATCACTTACTGAGATAGAGGCAATAGACTTTTAAATATTCTTTAATTCTAGTAAGGGCACTTGTACATTCGATCAGGGGTAGAGGGAGGTGTAGGAAGGTAAGGGTGTAATGTTTAGTAGAGGTACACAAAAGAATAGGAGAGGTTCAAGACATTATACTTCTCAGCCAAGAGGTAGGCACACTCAGTGTTAAGCTTTCCTAGGGAGGCCTGAGGTAGAGTCACTGGGTGCAGTGATCATGAGTATTCTCAGCTTTTCTATTGACCTGCATCTATATTATTTTATTGGGGATCTACTTATTCATATATGTCTTCATATTTTTGTTGCGGTTTTTACATGTTATGTAATGCTTTGTCTATATCCCTTCATGTGTCTACTCTCGTGGGTGATTCCTTAGTAATGAATCGGGTGTGCCAATCTCGTCTTATCTTTTTTTGGGGTATGATACTTTGGTAGATTTTATTTTTCTTGATATGGTTAATTTTGATATTATTCTAGGCATATATTGGCTTTCCTCGAATCATGTAGTCTTGGATTTCTATGTAAAAATTGTTACCTTGTGCATGCTTGGTGTTCCACGAGTTGAGTGGAGGTTTTATAGTGCTTCATATCCCCAAAGTTTTATATCTTCCTTAATGCTTGGAGGTTCGTTGAGAGGGGTTGTTTATCTTACTTGCCTTTTTCTGAGATGTTAGTGTTCACTCCCCTTCATTAGAGTTTGTTCCTATTGCTTGTGAGTTTTCAGATATGTTCCCTACCGATCTCCCTAGTGTCCTTCTTGAGATATTGATTTGGAGCTGGGCACTAAGTCGATTTCTATCCCTCCTTACCATATGAATGACACTAAATTGAAATAGTTGACGGATCAGTTGCATGACTTTCTTAGTAAGGGTTTTATTCATCCTAGTGTGTCATCGTGGGGTGAACATATCCTGTTTGTGAAGAAAAAAGATGGTTTTATGCGGATGTGTATCAATTATCGAGAGTTGAACAAGGTGATTGTGAAGAATAAATATCCTTTGCTTCACACTGATGATTCATTTGATCATCTTTAGGGTGCCTCCATCTTTTCCAAGATTTATTTGAGATCTGGATACCACCAATTGAGGTTAGGCCTTTAGATATTCCTAAGACCTGTTTTTATACTAGATATATCCACTATGAATTTATGGTGATGTTGTTTGGGATTACTAATGCCCCCTCTACATTCATAGAATTGATGATTCGTGTTTTCGGTTCATATATTGATTCCTTCATTATTGGTTTTAATAATGATAACTTTGTGTATTCTAAGACTGACATAGATCATGTTTGATATTTGAGAGCAGTGCTTCAAAGGTTGAGGGATGAGAAGCTAAATGATAAGTTCTCAAAGCGTGACTTTTGGTTGAGTTATATGGCATTGTTTGGGCATATAGTATCCAAGGATGGTATTATAATGGATCCGACCAAGGTTGCAGCTGTGCAAAATTGGGTAAGGCCTACTGTACTGACTGAGATTCGTAGCTTTATGGGGTTATTTGGAGACTATGGAGGCTTGTGTAAAGATTCTCTTCGATTTCAACATTATCAACTATATTGATGCAGAAGAATGCTCCTTTTCATTGATCGGATGAGTATCAGAGAAGCTTCAAAATATCAAATATTTATTGACTTTTTCTCTTGTTTTTATTTTCCTCATTGAGGGTGAAGGCTTCATCGTGTATTGTCATACTTCTAGACTAGTTAGCCTATTCTTTAGGGAAGATGAGGTTCATAAGAAGAACTACCCTATTCTTGATTTAGAATTAGTTACGGTGGTATTTGTGTTGAAGTTGTGGAGAGATTATCTATATGCAGTGCATTGTTAAGTGTTCACTGATCATAAAAGTGTTTAGTATATCTTTAGTCAAATGGATCTCACTTTGAGGCAGCATCATTGGTCAGAGTTGATAAATGACTATAATATTACTAATTTATACACCAATGTTATGGCGGATGCCCTTAGTAGTAAGTCGTCGTGTATGGGTAGTTTGGCTTCTATTTAGTTGACGAGCAGCCTTTGGCTAGAGACATTCAGAGTCTGGCAAACGATTTAATTAGTTTACAAATTTCTATGGATAATAGGATCCTTACTTGATCGGAGGATCGAACCTTGTGATAGAGAAGATTAGTGTGACACGCTTTGATGATGCTAGTTTGCAAACTATCCAAGGTAATGTGTTGTGGGGAGAGGACAAGGAGGTTGTGTTGGATTTTGAGGGATTTTCAAGGATTAGGGACCGGATTTGCATTCCTAAGTTCGGTGACTTGGTTAGATTAATATTGGAGAACGCCCATAATTCAAGGTATTCCATTCATCCAAGGGTATCAATGATGTACCTGATATGAGTCAGTATTATTGGTGGTACGGTATGAAAGACTTTGGAGATTTTATTGCTAAGAGCTTAAATTTTCAACAGGTGAAGTTTTAGCACCAGAGGTTGTGAGTTATATCACAGAGGGTGCCCATTCCTGAGTGGAAGTGGGAACGCGTAGCCATGGATTTAATTATTGGGTTTCCAAACACTTTGGGTGGTTTTGACTCTAAAAGGGTGATTGCTGATCGATTAAATAAGTCCGCTCATATCATTCTAATCAAAATGAAGTATACTTCTCGTGAGCTTGCTCGGACTTATATCAGTTAGATTGTTCGATTGCATGGGATTCCCGTATTTATTATATTTAACTGAGGTACTCAATTCACTTTGCATTTTAGAATATCATGCAGCATGAGATGGGAACTCATTTAGATATGAGCATAGCTTTTCATCCTTAGACTAATAGTCAATTCCATCACACTATTTAGGTGTTAGAGGATATGTTATAGGCTTGCATCATTGACTTTGATGATCATGGGGACTGATTCCTATACTTGCAAAGTTTGATTATAACAATAATTATCATTCGAGTATTCAGATGGCTTGAGGTATTGTATGGTAGGAGGTGTAGATCTTTGGTTGGGTGGTTTAATGCTACCAAGGAGATATCGTGGGGTACAAATTTGTTGCAAGACTCCATGGAGAAAGTTAGATTAATCTATACTAGGCTACTAATGGCTCAAAGTAGGCATAAGTGTTAAGCAAATAGGAGAGTTAGAGCTTTGGAGTTTATGGAGGGTAATCAAGTGTGTCACCCATGAAGGTTATTACGTGATTTTGGGAAGATTGTTCCTTTATTCATTGGACATTTTGAGATTCTATAGTAGAAGGGAGAGGTGGCTTATTAGTTGGGACTTGCCACTGGTTTGTCAGTGGTCAATTGTCACAACCCGAGTTTGTGGATCATAATGGCACCTATTAAACCACCAGTAGGAGAACCAAACTCGGTAGTCCGAAGCCAAAGGGGAGGACTACTATATCAATTGTGGAAAGCACAAATAAAATAATTAGAAGATAAAGAAAATGCAAAAGTTTAAGAATTAATAAAATACCCCAAAACCCGGTATCAATGTCAAACGAACCACTAAGTAAAAAATAATAAATATTAAATAGGTCAAATACAACTGTATCTCCGAAATACATGGAGATCAAATAAATGTCAAATCCGAAGAGAAGTAGGAGGATTATATGGACACCAAGATCACCCTAAATCTCCGAAGTAAGATATAACTGCAGGAACCGTTGATGGTAATCACGAATGAGAACCTGTACTCGAATATGCACATGTGCAAGTATAGTATGAGTACAAGCTGCTGAAGCAACCCATACCCAGTAGGCTTCGAGGGCCCACTAGAAACATAATAAAAATAAAAGTAAATAAAGAAATACAAAAAAAGGTCAGAGAAGTAAATAGTACCATCAAGGAAGCTAGCTAATCAAATAGGAATCAAGTACACATAGGCATGTATCACTAGCTAATCACATAAAAGAATCTCAGGAAATGAAAGAAAACATGCCTGGCGTCCTTGCAACAAAATATGCGACTAATAATGCAATAAATAGGAATAAAATATAATAAGAGTAGAACAAGGACGGTATATTGGTAACCTCAAGAAATTGTGAAAGAATGAGCGATAATCTACGGCACCGAAATCCCACATAGAATGAAGCAGAGATTAACCAACAATTAAAACTAAGCAGTAATATGAATAATAGAATAAAATAGATAAACGCTGACAAGACCCCCAGAGAAAAATGCAATGTACACCAAAAGACACACGCCCACCGCAGGCCTTACATCTCAGCCAGGGTATACGAAAGAAAACAAGTGCAGAAAGTAAACACAATACATGAAGTAAACATCCTGTGTATGCATCTCTTCCAGTACCCATAGGTCCAGCAGGCAGAACCTATGGAAGGCT
>JBDJHY010152225.1:0-12843 GCA_039654485.1 Withania somnifera
ACAATTTCTTGGAACTAGTGACCCTTTCTAGTGCCATTACTGTGTCCTTGTATGGTTTCTATGTCTAGAGCATTTTAGTAGTTGTCCCAATTCAGTTATCGATTGTTGGGACCAATAGTATGGTTCGTTGGTAATTCTATCGTGTTTATCTTGATTTGGCCATTTTTTAGTGTTAAATTTGGAATTAGTCATACGAGAATAATATATTTGAAATGAGATTAGAATTAAATTGAAATAGTTTCGATTACCTCTACAACATGAATTTTAGTCTAGAGGAACTCTTGGTTCGAATCTGTTGTTTTAAATTGCAGTGTTGTACCGTAATGTTTTATCATTTATTTTAAATAATAATTATTTCCTGATTTCATAAAAATAAATCATATATTCTAGTGTTTTTCTAAAAACATTTCCAATAATTATAAAAGAGTTTTTCAAATAATATAAATCCCATATTTATTTTTTTCTAAAAAGTTAAAAGCGATTAATATTTTATAAAAATTAAGGGATTAATTCTATTAAAAAATTATTATATCAAGGGGCAAGTTTTATTAGAAATAATTTTCTACTAATTTGGTATATTTAAAATATTTTATAATGAGTCTATATAATACAAAAATATATTAATCACGGAATCGAATTGAATAGAGGTGGCAAGGATTACTGACATGCTTTTCCATGTGGCAGCCACCTTGCTATTTAGGTGGAAGCCTTGCATGTGAACTTGTCCATGCAATTTTCTCTTCATATATTTAATTTTTTGGAAACTTTCCAGTTTCAAAAAGTCTTGAAAAAATGTTTGGGCTCATTCTCGTCATTTTGGATAAGTTATATACTCGTTTTAGCATTTAATTTATAAAATGAAAAGGTTTGCACTCTTAACTTTGTGGGTTTGTATCTCACTTTTTTCATATCGGATTAGTTCAAAATTTAAATCACGCGTTCTTGTAATTTTTCTCTATGCATCGGTATTTTTATTTTAATATTTCTAATTGAGGGAACCACGAGCCTATTTTTAGCCCAAAATATGACATGAGATTTTATATAGTAATATGGTCTCGTTTTACTCGTCTTGATGTGTGTATTATGTTTTTGATAGTCTTGTGCAGATTCAAGATGGTTCATGCTTTTTAGCCTTTTGGAGCGCTTCTCAAGATCAGCTTCAACTCCCAGGGAGGCTATACTTTCTTTCATCCAAGACTGGCATGTGTGTGGTACTTGTGGTGATACTGGTCAGCATGTGGGGTTGAGTTTTAGGTTTAATACCCTATCTATTGTTCATTCTACTACCTCGTTCTCCTTTTAGCTTCTTAAGTTTGCTATATTTTTTTATTCCCCTTCGGTATATTTGTGGGTTTTATTGTGATTTAGTTACTTTCCCTATTTTTCTTAGCCTCCCTTAGTTGGCCTAGTGTTATAGATAAAATTGTGTGGATTATTGTAGCCCTTAATTGTTGGACCCTGGTCCCTAGATATTATTAATCAGGTAGCATTCCTTCTAGGAGTGAGTTGGTTCATGATATTTATCTCTTGTGGATTAGTATCTATGTATTTTCTGATTTTTCGTTGGCATATCTATCACCTAGTCTACATGAACCCTTTCAGGTGGTCTACGCCAGGCTTTGGAACATAGTGTGGTTGGAGAAGGAGTATAACCTTTGTGTTTGTTATACGTTGACTCTAGAATATAGGTTGGTTAAGAGGGGAACGACTAGTGGTTTGAGTTTAGTACCTATCCCCCGGTCCTAGATGGTAGATTTAGAGTTGACCTAAAATGTTATTGTTTTGTATTTTATGAGTATGCATGGTTACTGGGCAATGGACAGGCAATTGAGGTTTTGTACTAGATATTTACTGACCCTGTGTGGTGGTGATGTACCCTAGAGCGGTGAAGGTCCATGAGCGATTTATATTGATGTGAGCTAGTTATCCACCTATTTGACCCTATGTGGATATGGAATTAGCCCCTGATGGACATCCTTTGGGAAGTTTTTGCATCCTTGGTGTGGTTACTCGTAGCTCTGGATCGTAGTGGGATGGGAGGAATTTTACACAATGATTAGAGCTTAGATGCCATCTTCTAGGTTTTGAATTGCATCCTTAGGCCTGTCGTGCACATGCATTGAGATTCATGAGCTAAAATAATTATATTACAACCTGGTTTTCATTAGTTTTTCTACTAAAAAAATTTTCCTGTCTATAATTATATGTACTTTCCACGACCAGTACGTGGTATGGTGATAATTTCTCACTATCTGATTCTATTTTATTAAACCATCACCATGATTCTAAAGATGCCTACACAATAATATTTGCATTTCCTACTGAGGTTTTGGATATGACATTATGGCTAGACTTGATCTTTCTACTTAGATATTATATACGATTCGAACCCTGGTTTTTATATACGTGTGAGCTTGGGTACTTCTTGGTTCTAGTAGGGGCCTTTGCACTCTCTTGAGAGTCTGACATACTTGTACAAGGTTTCATAAACAGGTTTGAGTCCCTCTATGGACCCTGCCAGCATGAGTATCCATGCCAAGCATGTTGCATAGCCTAGGAGGGGGGTATATGGAGGAGCATTGGTATATGGTATGAGTCCTCTGTAGGTCCTGCCTCACGTACCTTATTACCCGATGAGGAGCATGTAGGTTACTATTGTGACATTTATTTTTCTAAATACCCTTGCATTGTATTCTTTCACAATTATTTTTACCCCTTGAGCTTATGAGAGGAGTCATGTTAGGTTCCTTTGATGCTTGTTTGTGCCTACTATAGTATGAAATGTTAGATAGAATGTTGTATTCTATGTCTTGTTTGATATTACTATTTTCCTTACATTGTTTAATGGTAGTTTGATTCCCTTGTTTTCCATAGTATGGTGGTATTCTACTAGACTCCTATATTTTTTGGCTTTGCGTTGGTGCTCTTGGTATGTGTCTCATGGTCTTGAGGTTAGTTCTACTCTCTGCGTGTGGCCTTGTGGGCCCTGGACTGTTGAAGTACTCCATGCTCTTTATCTAGTTCTTCATGTTTGTCTAGCATTGAGTTTAGCTCATATTATTATATTTGGTCATTCGGACCATACGTTACACTTATATGTCATGCTCTGCATCGGCTGGTAGTGTAGTCTGCTTGCCTAGCCTTGCCTACTAGTTTATACTGGATACTTTTGTCAAATCAGCTGTAGTTGTATGGCTTAGTTGTACTTTCTCTCCCCCTTAATTTTGGTCGATTACCTAGGAGCCTACTCTTTTCTCAAGGGTTTGGTTGTTGACTTAGACTTGATAGCCTCTCAATGGTGGCCTTTTCAGCTAGCTAGTTTCCCCTTTTTCCCTTTATACCTCTGCTTTGCTTATATCTGAATATTTATTTGGATCTCATATTTTTGTTATTTTTATCTCATGCATGCCTGGTCGGCTTATGATATCTATTGGGTACTCATTATTTTTGGCACTCATGATACATTTCTACATCTTTTCATGATGTAGGGAATATAGTAGGTTATAGTTGAGGATGCTACTCGTGCAGTGAGGTCTTTATGAATCTTCAGAGACTACATGAGCGCATGGCATTTAAGATGCCCCTATCCTTTCATAGTATCCTTATCTTACTTCATTCAGAGACTGCTGTATTTTGTCATTTAATTTTTGAGGATACTCTATTGTATATAGATGCCTCTGTAATACTGATACCATGTTTTAGGTTGTTGATGTTTTCTATTTAGTTCTTTTTCTTCTCTTCTCCTTCTCCTATCTTGTGTTATTTTGCTCTTGGGATTACGACCCATTGGTTGTTTCTCCGGGCTAGAGTATAGACTTGTCTACTAGTGGGATTGGTAAACGCCATCATGACCCAATTTTGAGTCATTATAGTGTGCTATCAGATCTTAGGTTCACTGGTAAATTTGGTACAAAGAAAGGTGTTACTAGAGTTCCACGAAATTGTATGGAGACGTCTGCATCCTATCTTAGGGAGGATATAGTGCGCTTTTAGGAAATAATCACTTATTGACTACTCATTATCAGTTTCCTATTGTCTTATTTGATGCTATTCTTTTTTAAATGACTAGGATGAGGCCCTCGATGGGCACCAGAAAGGTCCCGATCCACGTTTCCAAGTTCCAAGGTGTATCAGGCATCAAGAGTCCAATTCATCATCTATAGAGATTGGGAGCCACTTGAGTTCCAAAAAAAGTTACTATTATGCCAGCTCTTGAGAATATCTAGCTTAGATAGGGATACTGGCGGGTTCTTTGAGGAGAACGCTAGATGGAGGTGAGATTATTGGTTTTCTTCAAAGGTCTTTATTATATGGAGTCATATATAAAGGTTTAACAGGATGGTTAGGTGTACCCCTACCCCTTATTATACAAGCTATGTTAGGTTTGTTAGCGATTTCTCCCAGCGATTTCATGTTCTCCGATTTGTAATGGGTTATAAGGTGTTTTGGGTAAGCTATCTTTGAGTTACATCTATTATACTATTCCAGTATGTTCCCTTCTTAGGTAGCTTATGATGTCTTGAGTTTGATTCTAATTTGTTTCACTGCTTAGCTTATTTATTCTAGCTTAAGTGGTGTTATCCTTATTTATGTTGTGTCAGGGGTTTCGTCTTGGGCCTTGCTTTTAGCCCATGGTTGTCTGCGACCCCTGTTTATATGGTTCCTTGATGGAATGGTTCCTCTTATTTCATGAGTTGGGATTTTCTTTTAGCCCTAAGGTTACTTGCATTATCTATGTATGTGCTATTTTCGTGCCTTATTGAGCTCCTTATCTAGTTAGCTGAGTTTTGTTATGACCTAAATGTTGTTCATATTCCGTTTGTGGACTTTTCACCCTGAGTGGATCATATTTGTTCCTGTAGTTACCCAAGTATGATGGAAAGGCTTTAAGTGGTGGATGATATTTGTTCCTGTGGTTACCCGAGTATGAGGGAAAGTTTTAAATGGTAGATCTTGGCATGGATTCAGTTTTTCTTGCTAGTGATTGTGATCAGTTAGCTTGGCTGGCTTAGTTGAGTTGAGTTTTTCATTGTTCAGATGTCTTTTATTATGTTTTGGGCATAAGTTGGTTACCCTCCTTTTTTGTCAGTTTTGGATTACAGTGCCACAACTGTCACCTTAGCCGTGCCCGATGTACCTCAGCAATGTGACAGGGACCTTTTAGGCACTCAGTGATTTGGTTTTATCTTTTTCATAGACCAGAAGGTTAGTTCCTTAGGAGTTCTCCTTAGCTTTGTGTTATATATGTTTTTGCTATTTTTGTGGCTAGGTTCCTTGTTTCCTTGTGGTGTTTTATCTCAACCTCGAGTATTCTACGATCCTAGCTTGTATCTTATTTTGATCTCGATTTATTTTGATTGCTCCTTGAGTGCCAGCAAGGGTAGCCTTTGTGATATAAGTGAATCTTTCCTCCTCTACTTTTTTCATTGAATTTTTGGTTGGTTGCCAGTGAGAGGTTTCTTTTCACTCATGCCTTACCTAAATTATGATTTGTCCTTTGCTTCTCTTATGACCTTGACCGTGTTTTCTAGAGGACCATTGTTGTGCTCAATGATGGTTAGTTACCCTAGTAGAGAGAACTGTTCTTTCCGTGTGTTGATCAGGCATGCAGCCCTCAAAGGCTTCTTTCTTGGTGTAGCATGATATTTTCGTGGCTACAGTAAAATTAACGCAACCATGCAAGCCTTTATACTCTTTGTGGATTGGTTTTTAGTTTTAGTTCTACCAAGGCATTCTGTTTGAAGTTTACAATTTCTCTTGTTTTTCTATTTGAGGTGCTTTCATTTAGCTGTTTGTTTGTATTGAGTTATAGTTTCAGCTTTGTGGTAATGCCTCTTATGTTGGAGTCAGGAGTTCCTATGATCCATGAGTTCTGGATAGTAGGAGTTTTGTTCCTCTTTGGTTTTGCAGTGGACTTTGTCCTTGGTTACTCGATTCTCGAGAAGTGTATTAGCTCAATCTGTTATAGGGGTTCCGTGGTGAGATTGTGGTGGTTAGAGGATGTAGTTATGATTTCAGAATTTGTTCGTAACTTGGATAGGATGGTAGAGTTTAGTCGAGTGCTCATTTTTTATGATTTAATGATCTGGTTTAAAAGCTTCTCTGATTGTCCTTCATAGGTTGGTTAGCCCTGGTACTCGAGATTTGGATAGTCATCCTAGTTTTAGTTATGGTTTGTGGATATGGCTTGTTTTGTGGAAGTGGTGATTTCCATCAGAGATGTGGTTAAATAGTTGACCAACCATATTTAGATCTTGCAGATTGCAATGTTACTAGTTAGTTGTACCTTTAGATCTCACTTTCTTTGGTCGTTTCTCTCGATATTATGTTCGGGTATTGTACCTTGATTTTTCTTGTCGTGCTTCAGAGTATTTTTTTCCATCTTGTTTGGTTTTGGTAGTGATAATTCTTTTGTGGATTTAGTTGTAGAGTTTCTAGGTGAATGGAGTCTAGGAGGACTCTAGTCGTGAAGGTGCTTGGATGTGTTGCCGGTCGAGTAGGCTACCTGAGCTGTGATGAGAGGTGTATGAGTCTGGTACACTCTCAATTGTTCGATCCTTCAAGTATTACCCATTCCTTGACTTTCGCGGATGAAGGTACATTTAGTCCAAGATATTGTAATGACTCTCTCGAGCTATCACTATGTCCTTGCATGGTTTCTCTATCTAGAGCATTTCAGTAGTTGATCCAAGTCAGTTATGACTTTTTGGGACCATAGTATGGTTCCCTAGCAGTTATGTCGTGGCTATATCGGTTTCTCCATTTTTGAGTG
Organism: Withania somnifera; assembly: GCA_039654485.1. NCBI lineage: Eukaryota > Viridiplantae > Streptophyta > Magnoliopsida > Solanales > Solanaceae > Withania > Withania somnifera. The sequence goes on from JBDJHY010152225.1 coordinate 6,773, forward strand.
TTAACTTTGGAATTGGATTATCTAAGAATAAACCTTGAAGCGCGATCAAAATCAAATTCCAATAATTTTATTAGCTCCAAAACACGAGCTTTAGTCTAGATGGATTCTTGGTTCGAATCCCAAGGATTTCGGTTACAGTATTGTACCTTCAGATTAAATTTTTTTATTTTTAATAATAATTGGGTCTTGCTTTAGTATAGATAAATTACATATTTACTGTTTTCCTATAAACATTGTAAATAATTATGAAAGTGCTTTTCAGATAATAAAAGTCGCGTATTTGTTTATATTATAAGAAATTTATAAGCAGTTAATATTTTATCAAAATTACCAAGATTATTTATATTAAAAAATTATTATCTCATGGCATAAGTTTTATTAGAAATAATTTTCTACTAGTTTTTATATATTTAAAATATTATAAATATTTTATTGCGATTCTATACAATACCTGAATATATTAATAATGGGATTAAATTAAATAAAAGTGGCAAGGATTAGTTGCATGTTTTGCCATGTGGAAGCAACCTTGCCACTTAGGTGGCAACCTCACATGTGAACTTATCGATGCAATTTCTCCTTTATATATTACCAATCTCAGAAACTTTCCAATTTTAGATTTTTTTAAATATCGTGGTTTATTATTTATACCTCATATTATTAGATTTTCCTCGTAATTTTGGATAGTGGGATCGTTCTCTTCGTTTCGGGTAAGTTATATACTCATTTTTGAATTTAATTTGTAAAATGAAATGCTTTACTCTCTTATATTTTCAGGTTGATATCTCATTTGTTTCTTATTGAATTAAGCCAAACTTTGAACCATGCATTCCTACAATTGTTCTCTATTCGTCTGTATTTTTATTTTTACTTTTATTTTTATTTTTTGGCTTGTAGAGCTCATGGGCCTATGTTTAGCTTGAAATACAACTCGATCTTTTGCATAGCAATATGAGTCTCATTTTAACGTGTGTATTATGTTTTTGATAGTTTTGTGTGGTTTAGAGATGGGTTTTGGCTTTTTATCATTTTGGTGCACTTCTCGAGATTGTCTTCAATTTCTTTCGTCCTATACTTGTATGTGTGTGGTACTTGTGGTGAGACTAGCTAACATGTGGGATTAGGTTTTAGGTTTAACATACTATTTATTGTCCCAGTTATTACCTCATTCTATTTTTGCTTCTTGAAGTTGCTATAGTCGCTATCTCCCTTTGGGCTATTTTAGGGATTTATTGTGATTTATTTACCTCCCTGGTGTTTCTTGGCCTACCTTTGTTGGCCTAGTTATATAGTTAAAACCGTTTGGATTATTGTAGCCCTTATTTGTTAGGCCGTGGACCCTAGATATCATTTATTGGGTAGAATCTCTGTGAGGATTTAGTTGGTTTAGTCTATTTATCTCTTGTGGATTAGTAATTATGTCTTTTATGGGTTTCTGTTTGCATATCTATCCATAGGGCTATGTGACCCCTTTTTATGCAGTCTATGCCAGACTTTGGAAAATAGTATGATTGGGGGAGAAGTATACCCTTTTGTGCATGTTATACACAGACTCTGGAACATAGATTGGTTAGGAGGGGATTGACTAGTGGTTTGAGATTAGTAGCAATCCCCCGAGCCTAGATGGTTGTTTAAAGCCAATCTAAACTATTTTTGTGTTGTATTTTAAGAGTATACATGGCTACTGGGATGTGGAAAGCTGATTGAGGTTTTGTAGTGGATAGTTATTGACGTTGTCTGATGATGATGTACCTTAGCCCCCTGGGGTTCCATGAGTGAGTTGTATTGAGTGGGCTGTGGTAGCTCTGTGTTTGTCCCTTTGTAGATGTCGAGTTGGCCACTGATGGGTGTCCTTTGGGCAGTTTTAGCACCTTTGGTGCATTTACTCATAGCTCTGGATAGTATTTGGGTTGGGAGGAGTTTTACATACCAATTAGAGCTTAGCAACGATCTCCTGGGCTTTGACAGGCGGCCTTAGGACTATTTAGACTACTTGTTGGTTTTCTATGTTGTGAGCATGCATTGGGATTTTTGAGCTAACATACTTGTATTATAACCTATTTTCCATTAGTTATTCCACTGAAAGAAGTTTCCTATCTATGATCATATCTACTTTCCACGACCACTACATGGTATGAAGTTAATTTCTCACTATCGGATTATATTCTCTTAAACCATCACCATGTTTCTAGAGATTCCTTTGCGGCAATATTTGGATTAGGTACTGAGTTTTCAGATCTTCCATTATGTCTAGACTTGAGCTTTCTTTAGAGATATTATATACAAGTCGATCTTGGTTTTTCTGTGCGCATGATCTCAGTTAATCCTTTATTCCATTAGGGGACATGGTACTCCCTTGAGAGTACAACAGACTTATATGAGGTTTTGCATGCGGGTTTGAGTCCCTCCATGGGCTCTGCAGGCCTGGGTAGCCACTCTAGGAATGTTTCTTTGGGGAGGGGTATACAAAGAAGTAGTGGTATACAGTTAAAGTTCTTTGTTGATCCTTCCTCGAGTGCCTTATTATCGGAGGAGGAGCATTGTATTCTTTCACATTTGGTTGTACCCCTCGGGCTTAAGAGGGAAGTCACACTGGGTTTAATGGATACCTGTTTGTGCCTACAGATACTATTGAGTGTCGGGTGAAATTTTGTATGCTATATATTGTTGATTTTTTTGTTTTCCTTACTTTGTTTACTGGAAGTTTGGTTCCCTTGTTTTTCATAGTATGATGGTGATGTACTAGACTCCTGTGTGTGTTGGCTTTGCGATGGAAATCTAGGTACGTGTTTCGTTGTCTTGAGGTTAGTTTCCCTCTTTGGGTGTGGCTTTATAGGACCTTATTTAGACTATTGATGTACTCCAAGTTCTTTATCTAGTTCTTTATGTTTGGCCAGCCTTGACTTTAGCTCGGCTTATTATGTTCGATCATGCGGACCATGCTTTAGACTTATAAGTCGTGCTTTGCACCGGATGGCTAGTTCAACTTGATTACCTAGCCTTTTCTGCTAGTTTATACTTGATACTATAGTTAGCTCGGTTGTAGCTTTATGACTTAGTTTTACTTTCTCTCCCCATCAATAAGGGATGATATCCTAGGAGCCTATCCATAGAAGTTTGGTCATTGACTTAGACTTGATAGCCTCTTAGTGGTGGCCTTTTCAGCTAGCTAGTTGCACATTTTTCCCATTTTACCTCTACTTTGCTTATATATGACTGTTTATTTATATCTCTCTATTTAGTACTTTTTATCTCATGTGTTTCTGGTTGCCCTATGATACCTAATTGATACCCGTTGTTTTTGGTACTCATGCTACACTTCTGCATCTTTTAGTGATGCAGGGTATAAGGTAGGTTATCACTGAGGAGATGCTTGTGCAGTGCGGTTTTTGTGAGTCTTCAGAGTCTATGGTGTACTCATGGCATTTGAGCTACCCTTCTCCATCAGCAGTATCCTTGTCTTTTTTCTTTCAGAGACATTTGTATTTTGTTTTGTTTAGTTTTTGAGGATACTCTGTTGTATATAGATGCCTTACTATTGATACCAGGTACTAGGTGTTGATATTTTCTATTTAGTTCTCTTTCTTCTCTTTTTCTTCTCCTATATTTTATTATTATGCTTCTGGGATTACGGCCTGTTGCTTGCCGCTCTGTGCTAGGGTATAGGCTTGTCTATTGGTGGAATTAATTACATGGCATCATATCGCAATTTTTGGGTCGTGATCCAAAGGTTCGTTTAGGATAATTTGTTATTCATGAGTACTATGTTATGTACATGGGGTAACTTCGGGACGTGACAGATTTGCAAATCCAAACGGATTTTAGAGGAAGTTTCCTTACTTATTCCGAAAATAGTATCAACCAACTACCTCTAATCTTAGCCTCAACCCCCGTTTCCTGATGACAAAACACGTCTAAAGGAGCACCTTAGCAAGTTAAGACTCCAAAAATAGGGGAAGACTATGCAACAATCTTTGTGATAAATTTAATTGAAGACATCGAAAAATCTCCTGAGCCAGATCCATATCTTGCAGAGATGATATTGATCGTCTCAGCATCATTAACAATTCTAAGATAGCAAAAGATAATGAAACTTCTTCATAAATATAAAAATATGATGAATGAGAAATAAGGTAAATACAAGCCCTGCTTATCAGGATAGTTAGTTGCAAATTGATGAAATCATTGACTTGGTCATGTCGTGATATTTAATAAAATGATTATTGGAAAAAATCTAAGATATTTTGTTTTTCTTAATTTATCTCTTTATTTTTCTTTCTTCTTATCTTTTTTATTTTTTAATATACTCATTTTGTGTATGTTGTGGTGAAATCTTGAAAGATAGGGGAACATCATACTTAAGTGTCAAAAAGGAGAGTCCAAAAATTTCATAAAGAAGGAATTCTTTTGCCATTTTCATGAAGAATAACATGGTCCGCATTTGGATTAGTGAACCAAGGTATGAAAATTGATTTAGGAAATAAATGCTCTATTCAGGTAACAACCCATGAGGTATAAATGGAAGCACAAGCCAATTCATAGATGAATTTCACTTAAACTAAGTGAAGGAAAGGTCCTTAAAAAAGTTGTGTTTGGGGACTTAAGTTCCTTTCACCACTTTAAATGAGTTCATAATTTGGAGATGGATATTCGAAAAACCTGACCCTAACTATTACTAATACTACCTTTCCCTCTCTTTTTCATAATAGTAAAACTTACTATTCACTTTTCCTCGTCTACATTTAATATTGCAAGAAGATACACTCATATATGTGTCATGACTCGAAAATCAAGTTATGATGGCATCTGCCTCTCATCTGCAGACAAGACTAATCCTGGCATAGATCAAGTAGTGGTAGACTGGTAACAAACACTCAAATAAATAAAAAGGAGGAAATAAAGAGGAAAAGTACAAATAAGGCATGAACAACACATAACTAAACATAAATCCCCAGAACTTGGTACCATGGTTGTAGAGCATCTATAAACAAAAAGTACAAAATGCAACCCACTATGGGGAAAAACTATAAAATATCTATCCAATAGCCAACTAGGATAACTCTGATACTGTAAGGAAAACCAGTCAGCAAGGATGCCAACTGCTCACCAAATCTCTTGGAATTACACTGACTAGTGTGCACGATCACGTTCGTCTGGATGACTCGTGCTAGGACCTACATCAAGAAAAGATATAAAAGTGTAGCATGAGTACCAAAACAATGGGTACCCAGTAGGAATCATAAGCCGATCGCAGAAAAGTAAGCATAAGCAAAGTATAGAGTGATCTACGATAATAACATAGGAAAATATAACGGATAACAGAAACCAGATAAGTACAAAAATAGTTAATAAGTGCAGTAAAAGATCAGCTATCAAAGGGTGTGGTACAAGTTAAAAAGTATAAAGAATGACAACCATTAGGATATAACACCCAATACCTGGGCCAGAAACAACTTATGATCAAACGTGACATGCACTTGGAGCTCTAACGTGATCATCACAAGGAAGGACCAATAAGAAAGTGTAATACCATCAACCATTTAAACTAACAATAAATACAATAAGTACACAAATGCTACAAATCAAGGATAGAAGGAATAACCAAAGTCTACTAGAAAACAAACCCAGTCAGCATCCGATACTGCCAGTAGGGACATTGCAATAACTTAGTAACTCAACAGGTACTTCCCCTTAAGGCCTAAAGAGTACAACCAAACGCGAAAGGATGCAGTGCATGGGGGTGCTGATAAGTAAATAATGTCCATACGCACCCTTCCTACCACAAGACTCATCCAGGAGCGAACCTATGGAAGCTTCCCCATGTACTTATCCAAACTACCTCGGTATACCCCTACCTAGGCCACACAATATACCCTAGGCATGCCACCTTAGGTCGGAGGGTGCGTGGAGGAATCCAACCCCGTGTACAAAAATCCTCATGAAAAGGCATCTAATGCCATAGTCATCAGGGACTAGAGGCCAAAACTCGAGATGAGCTCATATATCATATCTTAGTGGAAACACAAATCAAGGCATACATGTATTATCAAAATCTCAGTAAGAGTTGACAG
>JBDJHY010152244.1:0-12843 GCA_039654485.1 Withania somnifera
CTATTTGTGATTGTCTTCATAAATGATATTCTGGTTTATTCCAAAAGTGAGGAGGAGCTTGCATACCATCTTTGAGTTGATCTTCAGGCCCTTAGAGAGAATTATCTTTATTCTAAGTTTTCTAAATGTGATTTTTGGTTTCATTCAGTCATCTTCCTTGGTCATATCATTTCAACCGAGCATATTAGGGTAAATTTCTAAAAGATTGATCCTATTTTTAATTGGACTAGACCCACCTCTTCATTAGAAATTCATAGTTTTCTAGGTTTAGTTAGGTACTTGTAATGATCCGCATGGTTATTCCTGTGTGTATCCTTTTCCTTTATTTTATAGAATTCCAGTAGCTTCGCTAGGTTAGTTATGACTTACTGGGACTGGTAATTTATCTCCCTAGCGGTTCAGTTGAGAGTTATCTCAAATTTTCTATTTAAGAGTCTAGGCTTAGTTATTTATTGACTTTAGTCAATATTCCTTCAAGTCAAACTTAGAATAGAATTTCAAAAGTTTTGTTAGCTTAGGAATGTAGTTGGGGCATTGAGATTTATTCCCCTTTGTAGTTGAATTTTTTTTTTAATCTCAGTATGTAGCTCTTTTATAAGCTTTGTGATTTCATAAATTTTTACGTTTCTTTTTAGTTCTTCTTTAATTGTTTTGAAGCCCTTCCTACACTCAGATTTTGCTTATTTTTGGAGCATGAGTTCTGGTGATGCTGAGAACTCCATGGACAAGTTTGTTTTTAGGTTCGGTTAGTAGGTCCAGCAGGACCATTTTATGCCCAATTTTGGGTCCAGTCCGTAGCTTTTTATAATTACTGTCATTGAACTTATCTTGACATGTGTATTCATAGTTTGTCAATTTTGGAGTTGTTCAAGGTCATTGCTATCAATCGAGCTGATCGTTGTGTGCTATGGAGCGGTATTTACCAAATGATAAATAATCTCCATAGGGCTTACTATGGGTATATAACTTATGTAATTGCGCTCAATAACATCCATGGGTTGGGAATTCTATATTGATATCTTGATCTTTGATTGCTTCGTCGATTCTTCTCCATCTCTTTTTCTCTGTTGGTGCTCGGTATAATACAATGCCTGTGACCTAGTATTGACCTTTTGATTGCTGTAGGGTGACTCTGGAAGTAGTAGAATGTCGTTTCTTAGGTTGTTTGTTGGGTTTTTCCCTTGGTTTTAAGCTATTTTTCTATGCTGCTAGCTGTGGTTTAGTTAAGTTTGTGCAGGTCATATGTTAATTGTAGATATTTCTTATGTTGTTGCATTCATACAGTGGGAGATCCATGAGGGTTAGTTCTAAGAGAGCATTTGGGGCTAGGGGGCCATTGTTACTATTTTCTTATATTATTGAGCTGTGGAGGCTAGTTTTCATGTAATAAAGAGTGAAATGGCTAAAACCAGAATAAAATAGGATTTTCCATTAGTAATAATAACATAATTGACTTTTCTACTCTTCCTCTCGAAAGGTTTATATCTATTTTATCCTACTTTCATACTTCTTAGGTATATTGTTGGTGTAGAGTTTACTTATGGTCCACTCTTTCTATCTGGGTTATTTTTGCATCTTATTACTTGGTTGTGTCCTTTTCCCTTCATATCTTGAGGTTACTGATACACCACCTAATTTCCCTTATTATCCTTTGCTATCTGTCTTATCTTATACTTTTAATGATTATTTTTTTATAGGATCTTGAGTATGTGTTTTTCTTCTTACCTATGACCCTTCTACGCTATATTATCTTGCTGTATTTGTACACTGTCTACTTCTTTGCTTCCATTTATGTAGAGAGATTCTGGTGCTGGATTATTTGCTTTCATGACTTATTTTCTTTCTTTTCCTATTATTTACTACTCTTATGTTTGTTATGTGCCTAGTGGGTCATCGAAACCTACTGAGTACTAGTTTCTTTAGTAACGTTTACTCATACTACAGTTTTGTGTCTTCCTAGAAGTAGATATAAATGTGAGTTATCGCTGTTGACATCAAAGGTCGTGCTAGTTAGTTGACTTTAGTTGTACAGGGTGAGCTCCCTGCGTTCAGAGTTACCTGCATCTCTTTCATATAGCTTTTGTCTCTTTTGTATCCCCAAGATAGATGTATCTATTATACTTTTGTATAGTTGTATTTTGTACTTTGTAGAAGCTCATGTATATACTAATACCAAGTCTTGGGAGGGTTTTATTGACTGTTTGATATTATGTTGTCTTCATTATACCATCTTTCCATTGTTATTATTTCTTTATTGTACTTGTGTGTAGCTTACTTGCAGTTGTAGCCCATTGCTTACGGCTCCAGGCTCCAGGTTAGTTCTCCTACTGGTGGGATAGTAGGTGCCATCATGATCTAGGATATCTGGTCATGGCATCTTGGTATCAGAGCATAGGTTTTGACTAGTATTGGTGTTACATGAGCAAATTCCTAAGTAGCGGCCTGCAGATTGGGACCATGATGTTTGTATCTTATTCTTGGGAGGCTACAATGGTATTTTAGTAAAGAAATTCTATTTCTTGACTCTAAGCCATGTGACTTTTCCTTGATGGTTCCTGAAAACTCTTATGGAAACTCATTTATTCATATTCATTCTTCCTTAGATGGTACGTTTGAGGTCTTTACTGAGAAGGGGCCAGTCTTTTATACTAGTATCTAAGGCTCATGTAAGGGTTCGAGGCAAGGACCGAGTTAGAGGTAGAGGACATACTAGAGCCACCGTACTCACTAGATCTTCGATGTGGGTAGAGGGTTAGAGCCTCCCACAAATTAGTGGCAAACAAATATTTAATTTCATCACCTCGTGAACTTAGGGTCAGCTTTGACAACAGTTGGTATGTCATCCATGCAGTTCTGTAGAGCATGTTTCTTGATATCTCGAGGTTAGTTAGGGGTGGAGCATCAGTGGGGGTGTCTCCCATTATAGGGAGTTGTTGAATACTGCCTGGTTCTTCATTGCCAATTGAGGGTCATACCTCTGTAGAGTTAGATTATGATGCTTCAGGTATTGGGTTATATTGTGATTTGATGCATCAGGGTCATGTTATTGCATATGCATCGAGGTAGTAGAAGCAGCACGAGTGCAACTACCCCACCTATGACTTGGAGATAGAGGCGGTGGTCGTCGCGTTTCATATATGGAGAAACAGTCTATATGGAATCCATTGTGCGATTTACATGGATCACTCTAGATTAAAGTATATGTTGAGTCATAATAAGCTTAACCTGAGACCACAGAGATTGGTTGAGCTCGTGAAGGACTATGATTTGAGTATTCTGTATCACCCGAGCAAGGCTAATGTGGTTGCAAATACCTTGAGCGGAAGGAAGTGAGTATGGGTAACCTAGCTTCTATTTCAATTTTTAAGAGGCCATTGACTCAGAAAATTCAGTCCTTAGTGAATATGCTAGTTAGATTAGATATTTCAGCACTGGAGAGGTTTGTTGCACATGTTGAGGCTAAGTCATATTTATTTTATCAGATTTGATAGTGCCAGTTCGAGGATCCCTTTGTACTACAATTGAGAGAGAGGGTTTTCAGGGGTTATTTTAGTTACGCCCATGATGGATTCTGATGGTGTGTTGTTGGTTCAGTGTAGGGGGAGATGGGTACAAAGGTTGCCTTAAGCACAATGTTTTACCCTCAGACCAACAAGTAGTCTGAGAGGACTATTCAGGCATTTCAAGATATGTTCTGGGCCTGTTACTCTAATTTTTTTCTAACTAGGATAGATATCTGTCCTTAAAGGTGTTCTCTTATTATAATGGTTATCATTCTGGCATTCAGGTGGCACTATTTGAGGCCTTTTATAGTAGGTATTGCATATTGCCCATTGGTTGGTTTTGTGGTATCGAGGTCTCATCCCAAAGTTCTGATTGGCTTCAAGATACCATGGAAAGGGACAGAGTCATTTAGTATAGGATTTGGAAAGCGCAGTGGTTAGAATCCCTACACATATCGAAGGATTCATCCCTTAGAGTTTAGTTTTGGTAACTTTTCTTTCTCGGGGTGTCTCCCATGAAGGAGTTATGGGTTCTTTTTTAGGGGTTAACTTAGCCCCTAGTTTATTGTCTCTTATGATATCACTAAGAGGTTTGGAGATGTTTCCTGTAGACTTGAACTACTTCCAAAGTTAGATGCTACCATCAAGCATTTCATTTATCTATGCTTCACCATTATGTGTTTGACCCATCCTATGTGCTTCACAGAGAATCAGTGTAGATAGATGATAAGTTGACTTATATTGAGGAGAAAGAGTCCATTAGAGATTGCGATGTAAGGCAGCTCAGATCCATAGACATCTCTGTAGTGAAGGTTCATTAGGGGAATAGGCCAGTCGAGGAGGCTAACTGTGAGATATAGCGTGATATGCAAGCCCGATATCCACATATTATTAAGTTTTTATGTACTCACTTTCCGCAAATTTTGAGGACGAAATTCATGCTTAGTAGTGGATGGTTTAGTGACCTGCAGAGTCATTTACTTGCCTTTCAGCTTTATCTGTGTTTAGAACTATCTGCTGGCTTCCCCAAGACATTTATGATTGTTTTGGACTGTTAATTTGGTTCTCTAGAAGTACTATAACTTGTTTTTCTAAATTTCCATATTCTGAAGGCATAACCTTTAACTACTAGAACTTGAAAATGAATTCTTATTAAACATACTCAAAAGTAGATTCTAATAGTTCTGTTAACTCAGGAATGTCGACTTGGTCTAGTTGGACCTTTATTCCATGTCCGAAGTTTTTTTATATTGAGCTATTTTGTGGAAATTCAGTTAACCTAGAGTTCATTTGGATCCTAGGATGGATTTTGGTTATCTTAGTGTTGGATTAGAATTTTGATACTTCAAGTAACTTTAGAATGTTGAATCTGGTCTAGTTGGGTTATTAGTGTGCTTTTGGAGGTGGACGAGGTCATTTCAAGGGTCCTTGTGGAATGTTAGGAAGTTTGTGGTCTTTTTCAGTATGTTTAGGGGGTTCTTTTAGCACAAAATCATTGTTTGTTGTTTTTCCCATTCCATTGAGTCCATAATATGTTTTTAATAGATACATATTTGGTTTGTCAAAAATTAGACTCCCTTTCCCTTTCGAACCTCTTTTTGGAATTTTGAAAAATGATGTCAATGATTGTAGATGTAGACCATTTTATCAACCTTTTCACCATAAATGATCAAGACCAATTAATCATTCCTTTTGACTAATAAACCGGCAATAGTTGGGACTTTAAATAGGTTATTTCCAGCCTTTATAAAAACATTTACCATGTGATTGTTTAAAATTCTTCACCTCATTTGTAAATTCCTAAGATGTTTTCAAGGGAAATTACTTTTTCTCATTGGTATAGTTCCGGAGATCGATTCCTAGAACTTCGTTGCCGAAAATGAATAGTTTTTACTCCTCTTCTTCTTCCTTGGAGCTCATTTATGGAACATTAATTTTTATTTAACCAATTGGGTTAATTGTGGTATAATTTCATGATTCTTAACTGCTTGCTGTTGGTTGAGATCCATGTTGTATCATGAGCTTTTCCCCCCATTTTTTGAGTATGTTCGTGCACAATTTTAGCGTGCTAATTTCTTGAATTTTTTCTTATTTTTCCAAACTTTTCTTTGACAATAGAGGACCTTTTGGAGGTTTAATTGAGATTATTTTCAAACCACGTGTTCGTTGAGTTGAGTCCAACCTCCCAATATTTTTAGTTTGCTTTTCAGGTAGTGGGGTCCACGAGCCTATTGTAGTCTCAATTTCTGACCCATATTTCATTTTAAATTATGGGTGTCATTCTTTGTCTTTTGACTTCTGGATGCCTAATTGGATAGTTACGAGTAGATTCGGGCTTATCTGGAGCTTTGAACTAGGATAGTGAGCACGGGCGCAACCCGATGCTATGGTAAATGTGATATGGACTTGGTTAACTAAAATTGGAATGTTTTTACTAGCTTTAAACTGGAAAGTATTTTCCTTACTTTTATGTACATATATTGCGTGACCACCAATTGAATGGCATTATTTTTGAATATATAAATGGAATGAGTTTTAAATAACACACGATGCTATCATAATTATTAAGGGAGTAGTCCCGATATAGGCCGACTTTACGAAAATATCAAACCTCGGATTTTAAGGTACGAACCTTTTTTTTATTATAAAGGCATGGAATCGGGTGCAGGCCCTTATGCGATGGTATGGAGCGTTGAGCGCTGGCCCTAAGAGATGGACTAGATGAGCAGTCTTACAATTTGAGCGGTTATTCCCTGAGATCTGGTATTACCACCGCCATGCATTCATCCTTTTCATGTTAGTTATGATTGTCAGGCTTAAGGGGGGTCACAATGGTTCTTGTTTGTATTGGTTCTATGTACCGGCAGGATAGGAAGTCAAGTAGGTTTTGTATGTTTTCTTCTGTTTATACACACTGGCCTTATGGGGATACTCTTGGTTTGTATCCCCTCTTTAGTTTATTCATATTCATTTCTTATTAGTCGCTTTTACCTTTAATTGTTGCTTTAGTACTAGTACACTTGGTAGGTGTTTAGGTACACTTATTATGGTTTGTTCTTGGTGCTATGCGATAGTTGGATGTTCATGTGCCACTGCAGTGCATAGACTTATTTGCTTAGATCTCTTACTATCCTTTCTGTTATTTGTAGTTACCCTCTGTACCTGTTACTAACTCTTGTTGTGTTATTAATTTCATGTTTCTTACCTTCTCTAAATGACTTGTTTTATTTTCCTCGCTATTTCTTGAAGTTTACTTTATCCCAATTTTCCTATGATGCCTACTGGGTACCCATATTTTGGTACTCGTACTTCACTTCTGCATTGTTTTTGTGGTATTGATATAGGTATTGGTCATTGTAGACGATGTGATCATACTGAGTAGATTTTTTTCCTACAGAGGCTATGGTGAGGTTTTGAGTTTGAGTTTGAGTTGATCATGTCCTCTAGTTTTTGTAGTGTGCTTTATTTTAATTTATGGCAGTCCTTGTGTAGTATTACTTTTATCGGAGCTTGTATATGTATGTATCTCTTTTGGATGCTCTAATTTATTGCTCTGTATCCATCTATATATGGAAGAAGGTTACGAATGCTTTAATAATTTGAAACATCTTACGTAGAACATACAGTAATCAGCCTACTTAGATCAGCTCTAAAGCATCCCAAATCAGGGGATATCTACTAAGCTCGAATTACTAGTATAATCCCCACCCCAACCTTACTATGTTCCAGATTTAGTGTATAAATAATATGCACCAAAGGTGTTACTCCTCCCTCAGCCATACCATGTTCTAGATTCGGTATTGAACACATGGGTAGGGAAATATATCCCCAAGGTAAGTAGTTAAGCTACAAGTCACCTCTGTAGGCCATAGGCTGGTTGAATAAGAATATAGGGGCCTGACTAATAATTCCAGCCTCGATCTGGTGCTTTACCATACATATACTACACTAATACCCATTCTAAAAAAGTAGACCATAGCCTACCTGGATACCGATAATATCCTCAAGAAGCTTGCCTAAAATATTCAAAGAATAATGTTCGAAGCTTGAAAAATAAAACTCACGTGTTAAGACGAGTAAAATAAAACCCATTTTTTTGATAAACAGCATCGTCAAAATCTAAACTAAAAATGGGTCCGTAAACCCTAATAGCTCAAAAAGATGGAATAAATATAACAACACGTAGAGAGAATCTCATACATCATATGGTACAATATATGGACCAAACTCACGACAAGAATTGAAGATATAAGTTGTGAAAACTTATGTAATATAGAAAGATTTATTAAAAGGTAAAAAAAATAAAGAATTAACCAGTAGAAATGATCGTAGAATCACCATAACGATTTTGTACTGATTAGAACCTTGATATCACACTTCAAATAACCAAATAAAAACTTTGTTGACACCAGGTTTTGGGATGGGTTTGTATATATACCTCCTATTGTTGTTTGTTTATTTTTGTTATTTTACTTCTTATTGGTAGATGTTTGTGGTTATGGCCCACTTTTTATAGCTCCAGGCTATAAGGATAGGCTTGTCTATGGGCTGGTTGTATATGCCATCATGACCCGAATTTTGGCCATGACAGAGTGGTATCAAAGTTTAGGTTAACCAATCACATTCACATTTGGAGCAAGTAGCTAGTAGAGTGTTACAGATATGTACGTAGAAGTCCTTATCCAAACTTTGGGAGGCTATGGGGGTACCTTAGGAAAGCTTTCATCTCTTGATTCTTGTCGTGCATTGACATTCATACCATTTCTAAATGACATACCTTGACTTCAGTCTTTCGCAATTGGTGCATACCCGAGCTTCGTCTGTGGATAGGGGATACACCTATGACTTCTACTCCTTCTTCATCTACTAAGTTGTAGAAAGCTTCAACACCTTCACTATAGTTCACACCATCACTGCCTTTCACTTTTACAGACTTGTTATAACAAATGTTTCAGATGATAAAGGGGCACTCAGCTCCAGAAGCTCTATCAAGTCTATAAAATAATAATCTATAGAGATAGGCATGATGCCCGATTTAACATTAATAGAAAAATCAATATCCTTTGTAAGAGCAAGGCAAGGTAAATTAGTAGGAAACTTATCAACAAAGTCACAGAAAATAGGAACATATTCATAGTAGGAAGGATTATCACTGACATCATGAATATGAGATAAATATGCAAATAATCCTCACTACAAGCCTACAAACCTAAATATAAGAATAATCATGATCGAGGAGTAGCTAGTATGACCCTACAATAGCACCAGATGTATGCCAGGCATGAATAAGTTGACTATCTTGGTAAGGAAATCCAAAATTGCATATTGACGAGATACCACTCAAGGCACAGTACAATATAAAATCAATCACATGCAACACAATCAAGTCATCTCTTGTGTCATACTCCTAAAAGATCATCGTACACAATTTATAAACATGATCAACTACTACATACTCACATACATAAGTATCTACATGCATGGGATTAGGAAGTATATTCAAACACATATAGCATGCACAATATAAAAAACATACGAAAAAAAGTAGAGCTAGGGTTAAATATATCTTAAGCTTGTTGAATACAAACAAATGACATACATATAATCATTGGATTTGAGGACTCTAGGTCAAAACTGTTAGTAATTGCATACAAATGGCATCGAGGGCTGATTCAAAACAAAGCAAAATCCTCTAATGAAGATTTAAATATTTCTGATTAATCACATGGTTTAGATCTTATGATTAGTGAAGATTTCCATATAAACCCCATACAACACAATTTTAGTTGAAACGCCACAACTGCCAACTTAAGATTATGAGTGCGATAATTCTTCTAATGAGTATTATGTTTCCTAGAAGAATAAACCACCACCCTACCATACTGTATCAAAACACAAACACAAACCAACCCTAGAGGCATCTCAATTCCATAAAAATCTATGAACCATCAACAAAGGTCAACGTTGGAGCTAAAGTCAACCTGGATTTCAACTACTTAAAACTTTTCTCACATATATTTGACCATTTAAATTTCACCTTCTTCTGAGTCAAATGGGTCAAGAGAGAATCTATGGAAGGAAATCCCAAGAAAAACCTATGATACCTAGAGAGACCTAAAAAACTATGTATCTCTGATGGATAGGTTGGCCTAGGAAAATGTTTGACCGAGTCAATCTTTTGGGAATCTACACGAATACCTTTACTAGAAATTACATGACTGAGAAAATCAACTGAATGAAGCAAAAGCTCACACTTATATAATTTAGCATAAAGCTGGTGTTCTCTAAGGTTCTGAAGAATAACTCTGAGATGGCTTGTATACTCCTCCTTGCTTTTGGAATTAAAAAAAAATATCATCAATAAACAAAATCACAAATAGGTCCAAGTATGGCTTGAAATACCTGTTCATAAGGTCCATCAAGGTTGTAGGATCTTTTATCAAACCAAAAGACATGACCACCAACTCAAACTGGCCATATAGAGTTTGAAAGAGTATCATTGGAATATTTGACTCTCTGGCCTTGAGCTAATGATAGCCACAACAAAGATCATTTTTTTAGAAATTGCTAACACCCTATATCTTATCGAACAAGTCATCAATACTATAAATAGTTGTTTTTTATTATGACTTTTTTCAAATGGTAGGAATCTATGTACATGCAAAGGGAACCATACTTATTATACATAACCAAGAAAGGGGCACCCTAGGGACACACACTAGAAAAGATAAACCCCTTTACTAGGAGTTCTGCTAACTGATCTTTCAGCTCTGTAGGATCGGATGCAGACATCCTAAATGTAGGAATATAAATTTGCTGAGTTCCCAGAATTAGATATATGTTGAAGTTAATTTACCTTTTAGAAGGACCTCTAGTGTAAATCCTTAGAAAACATGTCAACAAACTCACTAACAATTAGAACTGACTAGATATGTAGTAACTTAGACATAGAGTCTTGGACACATACTAGGTGATTAATACAACCCTTAGAAATAAATCACTCTCTTTACTTTTGGATAATAAATGAATCTACCTTTCAGAACAAATCTACTCCCCTTCTACTTGAGAACAGGCTTATTAGGAACATGAAAGTGAACAACCCTTATTCTACTATCAATAATAACATGACATAAATAGATCTAATCGATGCCTAGGATGGCATCAAAATTTATCATGTCTAACTCACATAAACTAGAACTACCATCTAACAAAGGGTATTAGACAACAAAAAGAGACCCTTTGAACTACTATAGAGACCCTAGAAAAATTTAACACAAAAAAGTACTTAGATAAAACTTTAGGATCAACCCCAAACATCCTATAAGAAAAAGGTTATACAAAATATAGTCTGGATCTAGGGTCTAATAATGCATAAAACTAACACATGCAAAGCTAACATACATTTCACCACATTGGCTAACTACTCCTAATCCTATCTAGAACCCAAGGAGTATAACTAATTATGGAATTGACCACTACCGGTACTAGTAGAAGCACCCTGGGTTGAGCTGGGAAGCTGCTGGTACCCCCACCTCCCTTTTGGACATGGGAAAATCCCTAATCCAGTGACTTGGCTTACCATAACCCAAATATCCCTTAAAAGGGCATTCTGTTAAAGTATGAATTATCTGACCATAATGAAAATATCCATTATGTCATAGAATGCAATGACTAAGATAGCTCTTTCAACACTTACTACATAATGAATGAGTGCTCTCTTCTATCACATAGGCTTTAGAAGTTGTCTTAGTAAACTTATGATTATAAGGTTGTCTGAATTTATAATAACGGAAATAAAAAATAGAAGGACATGGTTCCATATAAATACATCATTGATGCCTCTGACCCCTACATGACTTGGGTTTGCTGAACTCGTATTGCCAAGTCTTAGATCTCTTATTATGATGACTCTCCCTCAACTTAGACAAATAATTTTCAATCCGATGATGGTTGACAATCAACATACTTATGTCTATATCACTAGAAAATGTGTCTTCCCTCTCTTCCTAGACAAAATATGGAGAAACATTTGTGCAAAAATATCCAACTATTACACATTTCTGCAATCTTCTCAGGGGTCTACCTAAAAATCTTGTTAAGCTTCATCCCATACTATAACATTTTTATGGAGCTCTACTCGAAACTGAGGAACTCCCTAACCCTATATTTTCTCTTCTCACCCTAGAAGAACCTATGCATAAATCCTCCTCAAACTCATCTCACCAAAGATGGATGTACTCCTACACCTTTGTTCTTTTTCCAATGATCATATAAAAACCTAGTGATATCTTTTAGCTTATAATCAACTAAGTCTACCATGTTGACTTCCAAAACCCTCATGAGCTCATAAATCCTCTTAACCTCCTCTAAAATTCCCTTTGGGTCCTTATCCACCCTCGAACTAAAGTATTCTAGAGGACCCAACCTCAATAACTCCCTTAGTCTCAAAACTCTTGAATTAAGAACTAGATAAACTACTGGTACAGGGGCTAGATGTCAAACCTATTCAATCATTTTCTAAGCCATCATATGCATCACGGTATGTAATCCTGCAGTGGTAATAATACTAGTGGATTACTCTATGGAAACTTAGCCCTATCGAACCTCATTTTGGAGTCTGGGTTGCCTTTTGATGATTAGAGAATTAGATTGGTATTCCAACAATTCCATAAGCTCTAAAATGTTATTTTTGGGCTACTTGAGTCATTAGTTCGCCTATCGATGTATTTGAGCTTGTTTTAAGTATGTTTTTGGAGAGTCCCTAGTTTGTCTCCTTTTAATCCTTTTGAGTTTGGGGTTTTTATTACTTAAACAACCTCAAAAAGGTTGTTTCATTAATTTTGTTGAGTCGGTATTGTGTTTTCCACCCAAAATGTACTTTTAGTTTGGATCTCGGGATGCTCATTTTAGGCCTCTTAGAGTTTTTCTTTTTTACATAGAGTTGTTGTAGGTTATAGATTGAACATGCTAGCTCTCTACCACCTCAGCAAGATTGCCTCTGCACCCAGGGAGCCACCCCAGTGAGGTCTCCCCTATGCCCAGGTAGCTGCCTTAGCAAAGTGATCTCTGTGCCCAGGGAACCACCTTAGCGACGTCACCCCTGTGCCCAGAGTACTGTCCTAGCAGGGTCACCCCACCAGCTAAAAAGACACCCTTGCAGCCCCTGTAGTCTATAAATAGGGGGTTTCCCCTTCATTTTCCAACATTCTCACTTTTTAGCTTTATTTTGAGTTTTTGGAGATGGATTTTGGTGTTTCAAGCCGAGGGAAGTTGAGGGGAGTATCGTGTGTGATCGCGTGAGATTATGGTGTTAATTTTCCTTTTTTTTCAATATTGATAA
>JBDJHY010152254.1:0-12843 GCA_039654485.1 Withania somnifera
AGTCGACGTGCTTAATGAACCTTAATTATCAAAATTCCATCTCACGTCCCTGTATATAATGTCCTCTAGCTCCTAAACAGACATCAATGTACCATCAATCTAAATAGACTCTCGATGAAGCACATATGATGGGTTTTGTATGTATCGACAAAGAATCAATACATGGAAAACTGTACTAACTGTGTCTTACTCTGGAGGTAAGGTAAGCTTGTAGGAAACATCCCCAACTTTCTGTAAGATCTCATAAGGCCTAGTAAACCTAGGGCTAAGCTTTCCCTTCCTACCAAACCTCATAACGCCTTTTATGGGCGACACTCGGAGGAAGATCAAATCACCAATGCTGAACTCAAGGGCCCAAAGCCTATGATTTGCATAGGACGTCTTTTTACTCTGCGCTTACTAGTGCCTATCCTATATAAGTGTGACCCGGTCCATATTATCACGAAGCCAGTCGGTATTTTGGGGTCGAACCTCTCCACAAAAAACCAACCGACAGGTGATCTTTAATTCCTACCATACAATGACTCAAAAGGCGCCATCTGAATACTAGAATGGTAGCTACTATTATATTAAAACTCTCCTAAGACCAAATACATGTCCCAACTACCTCCGAAATAAAAAAAATAGGCTCATAACATATCCTGAAGCACTTGAATGATCATCTAAGGCTGCCCATCAGTCTGTGGGTTAAAAGTTGTACTCAAATAAACCTTTATACCAAAATATCTCATAATCAATCTCCAAAATCATGAGTTAAACAGCGTTCCTCAAGCAGATATAACAGAAACTGGCAATCCATGTAGCCTAACTACCTCACAAACATAAACTTAGCTAATCTCTTCATTTCCTAAGTTGAGAGCGTTGGCAGGAAATAAGTTGATTTGGTCAATTGATCAACGATGAACCAAATGCAATCATGGCCCCTAGAGATGCGGGGACGACGATAAATGAAGTCCATAGTAATCCACTCCTACTTCCTCTCAAGATTGGGGAGTCTTTACATTCACCGCCCGATCTCTGGTGCTCGAACTTTGCCAGTTCAAAGTTCAAACAGAAAGACACAAATGGTTCTATAGATCTCCTCATACCCTGCAGTGCTACCTCAAATCACGATACATCCTCGTGATACCCGGTTGAATAGTATACCTGGAGCAGTGAGCCTCTCATAACAAAGTCTAAATTAGGTAGCCAACTCACAAAATGTCTAGGCAACCATAAACTCATAACACACCATCAGAATCTAATAAAGACCAACTAAAATAACCCAACACAACTCTCTCTCATCTGAACCAAGAGAGGATCCTCATATTGGCGCTGTCGAATCTGGTAAAATAAAGATGATCTTGACTCAATATAGGAAACAACCCTCTTTGGAATAGAAAGATCCAACCTAACCAACATGTTTTCCAAAGACCGTATGTCCAATCCAATAGCCTCCCAAATACGGAAACAGAAGCCAAGCTACCCATACTCACCACCTTCCAGCTCAAGGCATCAACAACCACATTAGCATTACCTAGATAATAAAGAATACTCAAATTGTAGTCCTTCAGGAGCTCAAACCACATCTTCTATCTCAAGTTAAGCTCCTTTTGAATTAGAATGCACTACAAACTCTAGTAGTCCATGTTAATCTCTCAATGGACTTCATATAGATAGTGCCTCTAGATCTTAAGCGCCAAAACTACCATTACCGACTCCAAGTCATGAGTAGGGTTGTTGCGCTCGTGATCCTTCAGCTTCCTCAATGCATAAGCAATGACATGAACCTACTACATCATAGCACAATCCAACCCAATACCAAAAGTATCACAGTATACTATATACGACTGACCCTTAACTGGCAAGACAAGAACTGGAGTGGTAGTCAGCAAGTCTTTTAGTCTTAAAAACCTGGACTCACACTTAACTTACCACTTAAGAGGCACACCCTTCTATATTAGTCTAGTCAATGGTGCTACAATAAAAGAGAAACTCTAAACATAATGATGATAATACCCAGCTAACTCAAAAAAACTACAGATCTTAGTGATAGAGGTAGATAGAGGCCAATTACATACTTCGTGTACCTTCGCTAGATAAACACTAATACTGACACCTGACACCATATGGACTAGAAAAGAACATATTCTAACCAATAGTCACACTTCGAGAACTTAGCGTAGAGCCACTCAGTCTTCAAAGTATACAACATAACCCTCCAGTACCCATTGTGCTCTGCTTGGTTCCATAAATAAACAAGTATATCATTTATAAAAGCAATCACAAAGGATTCTAAATAAGGCCTGAACACACGAGTCATCAAGTCCATAAAGGTTGCAGAGGCATTAGTCATCCAAACAACATCACAAAGAACTCGTACTGCCAATTCCTTTTTTCGAAAAGCTTTTGTCAAGACATTCTTAGTCTAAATCCTCAACTTGTTGTAGCCAAATCTAGAGTCAATCGTAGAGAACACAGTGTCTTTTTGAAGCTGATTAAATAAATCATCAATATTTTTTCTACAATAGATACACGTCCTCAGAGAACCATCTTTATTCATCAAAACCAGCACAGCGGCACCCCAAAGAGACATAATAGGATGACTAAAACCCCTATCAAGAAAATCCTTCTACTAAACACTCAACTCTCGAAGCTCAGCTGGGGCCATATGGTAAGGAGGAATAGAAATAGTCCTGCATTTCGAATCAACCTTGATTGAAAATTCTATATCACACTTAGGTAGGAGGCTATGAAAATTGAACGAAAATACATAAAAAAAACTCTCTAACTATGGGCACAGACTCAGGGGAGGGAAACTCAGCACTGACATATCTATCATGGGACAAAAAGGCATATCAACCTTGAGCAAAAAGTCTATGATCCCACTAATAGAAAATAATTTGAACTAAAGAACAGGTAGTGGGACCATGCCACACTACTAAGGGTACACCAAGAACAGACAAGATCACATTCTTGGCATAAGTATGCAAGACTGCACAATAGGGGGATAGCTAGTTTATGCCAAAAATCACATCAAAATCTAACATATCCAGCTCAATTAAATCACTGTCTAGTGTCATGATCTTGAATAGTCATAAGACATGAACTACATACCCAATCCATCACTAGGGTTACGCCCATCGTGGGTGGATACACTCAAGGGTATAGGTAACTGCTCACTAGAAACACCCAACTGAGAAGCAAAGTAGATAGATACATAAGACAGGGTGGTCTTAGATCAAATAAGGTCAAGGTAGAGTACCCAAGAAAACATAATGTACCAGTGACAACCACATCTGAGGCATCATTCTCTACCCTGGTAGGAATGGCATAAAGCTGATGCTTGCCCTCTCCCTATTGTGAATCAAAACCTCTTCCTCTAGCCCCTGCTCCCCGGCCTCCTCCCATAGATCCCTACATGGTTGAAGGCCCACCCCTAACAAGTTGAACCTCCTAAAGTGTTTGTTCATGCACAAATATAGATGGATTGGCAATGCATCATGGACAATATCAAGAAGTATCCCCTATCTCCACACTTTACGCTATCCTCCGCAACATGAGATTTGGGGACCCTTAGGTAGTCTCTAGCAACGTGAACTTCCCCTCCAAACTAATAAAATTTTTCCTCGCTTCTAGATGACCATGGAGTCCCTCAATATATTCTCGCGAACCAAAAACTAGGCCTCTGACGGGCTGGCTACTCGACCGACTTTCGAAAGGATGAAAGGAGACTTGGTATTATTGGATATTATAGAACCCTATGTAAATACCACAAACGTTGGATCTGGACCCCAAAAAACTTCCCTGGTGGTGCTTCCTCTTCTCGTCACCACTTAGGTCTGGTGAGGTAAAGCCTCCATCCTATGGTCATGGTTTGCAACATTCAAGAATGATCTCTGCAACACCAATGACCACTTAACCTGACTCCATATGTCTAACCTCAGTAAAATTTGTTCCTCCTTTGTAGGTAATAAGTTACCAACATGCCTGGATACATAAATAAATCTGGCCTCGTACTCAGATATAGTTATGAAATCCTGTCACGAACCCGTAAACTAAGCCCCAAATTCCTCATGAGTGCTCCTAGGCATATACTGGGTATGAAGGACTCCAAAAATGGTCCCTAAGTTAGTGGGTCAGACCTTGGAAGACTACGATCCCTGAACACTCGCCACCACTGAATAGTGCCACCCTCTAGACGATAGTAAATAAAATCATCCTTATGTGTCTGTAGTAACTCCAGCGTCCTTTGGTGCTCCTCTCCTATCAAAACAAACTCATGAGGGTCCTGCCCGTGTGCTTCTAAGAACCTAATAGGGCAATCCTTAGGAATTGATCTAACATCTTCCACACCTCAAATACTGGTAAAGTAGGAATTGGATTTGGTATAGGTGTTGTAGCCTAGGACCTATATGGGTCTGAAATGGAATAGTTGGTGGTGCTGGTAGTGCTTCTAAAGCTATGGATATTTGGGAAGGAATTGCACCTTTTGGAGATCTCTGAGCATATGGCTGGGGTCTATTTGTCAATGACCAGTCGAGTATCCATTGGATCTTCTATAGAGGATCTCTGAAATCAAAAGGTGGTGGCTGTGCAAATTATGGTGGTTGTGCTAGAGCTATCTGCGGCTGTGTAGTGGTTGGGGTAGAAAAAAATGGCTGGGCATCAGCCCCTTCCCCTTCCTAGTCTACTGGGGGAAGTTCTCAATCTATGAACGAACTGTGGGTACACACCATCTATGAAAGAGTGAAGCCAAGGTAAGTGTTCAGAAATGGTATGAGTATTAACGCCCAACAAGAATCAAGAGATGAAATCTTTCCTAAGAAACCCCGTAGCCTCCTAAAGATTTGATGTGTACGTCAACACACCAATCAGTAGGACTTTACTAGGTACATGCTCCAATTCCAAAGAGACTGGTGAACCTAGGATCTGATACCACTCTACCATGAACAAAATCTCAGGTCATGATGGAGTCAACAACCCTCCGATAGAAAATCCTATCACTAAAACCCATAGATTCTTGCAATGGGCCATAAATTCTCACAATCTACAAATCGACCAATAATAAACCCAATATATATAATAGCGGAAGTAAGAAAGAGATATATAAAACCCAAATCAGAAAACCTGGTGTCAATCCAATAGGGAGCTACTAATAGAGTAACCAAGAGATACATATATACAAATATAGCTCGTAAGAAATAATACTACATAGGACCTTCTATGAACAAAAATAAAGCAGGACAAACAATATGGAAACAATAATCAGCTCAAATGTCAAAGCTCACTGTAGTCTCTGCAAAATCAATAGTATCTACCCAGCACGACCTCGAGGTCTCTAATAACCCCTATTGGTATATGCAAAACCAAAATGTGTAGCAGGAGTACCAACATAGGTAACTAGTAGGAATCATAAGACGATCGAGCTAAAATGAAGTACAAGTAAGAGATAGTGAGGAAAGTAAAATAGGTTAATCATAGTATGAAAAAAGAAACAAACTAAATATTAATACAAGAAGGGGAAAAAGAGTCAAAGTGTAACTACTATCAATGGGTCTAAGCACAGAACTATATAGGAAATCAAAAATACAACCATCGCATAAAGGCACTAACCACTACCCGTACAACCCAAAATTGAAGTACAGGGAGTAAACCTGGACTCTAGTTAAGGCCAATCTAATGTAATCATAAACTAGCACAAGTAAAATAAGCGTAGCGTAAATGCAATTAAGTGAAGAATAGGACTAAAAAAACAAAAACCTACCTGACACTACATATCGTCAGTAGGCACAAACACAACAAACCCATCATGACTCTCTTCTTAAGCCCTGTGAGCACATACAACGCGAGAATGAATGCATGGGGTCGCTAAAAAGTAAATTTGATCAATATTGGCTAGTATCAAATCCTGGGGTCCTTGACCCTTAGCTCCAAAACCAAACTGAAACATTGGGTCATTGACCCTTAGTGCTAAATACAAATTGAAACATTGAGTTCTTAACCCTTAGTTCCAAATTCAAAACGAAGCATGGGGTCCTTGACCCTTAGTACCAAATACAAGCTAAAACATGGCATCAATCCCAAATACAAACCTAAACATGGGGTCTTTGGCCCTTAGTTCAGTGCTAAATATAAACCAAAACATAGGGTCCTTGATCCTTAGTGAAAAATATTAGTGGTCTCTGCCCCATAAGTGTCACAAGTAACTCTATGAGTAACAATATATCATCCGTTAAATTTAAAAACTCTTTTTCTATTATAGATGAAAATATAGTCATAACATAGGGTGGTTATGGCATACGTATAAGTATTGGTAGGAAAAACACAATAGATTATTAAGCTAGGAAAACTTCAGTTAAAATTAGTTATCTGTGAATAAAATGCAACCATTGCCTCGTGACACGCCCGTGCTCAATCTATTAGATGTAATAATGTAAGGTTGCATGATCTTAATGTAATAAAGGTAAAAGACAAACACAGTACGAACTAGCATACTATGATTGGCCAAAGGACACCAGCTAATAACTTATCTCACTCACTCATTATAAGGGCTCAAACATATCCAAAAGGTCCGAGACTTTCCTAAAAAAGACCAGGACAATCATATATAACCCACACCCTCTACATCCTTCCACAGGACCCCCAAAAGGCAGTAAGAGTAAACTTTTTTCTAAATTAAGGTGATCAACTCAACAACCACACACACATCTTGCCACATACACAAGCACAATATAGTAGCCCAGACTATGAGAAAAGTAAAACGTAGCCTACCTAGGCAACAACAAGAATCCAAAAAATGCATGCAACGTGGCTCGATGCTACAAACACAACTAAAATCACAAAAAACATAAATACCGAGACCCATTTTCCAAATTGCAAATTGGGTTGGAAAATGTTCCTACAAATAAGCCATACAACTAGGAAAAATAAACTAAAATCATCAGCATGAAGGCCTTAACTCAAGGAATGTGTGGTTCAAATTTGAGCTTAAAATTATAAAATACAGGGGAGAATTCGAGTTTACAAGTGAAGGAAATAAATATTTTGTACAAGTGTTAAAAGGAACAGAAAGAGAGAAGATTACCTAGAAGGAACATGCACAAGGAGGTCTGTGTAAGAGGTCTACAGTCCGTGGAAAAGAGTCTACGGTCTTTGGGACCAATGTACCTTGAAAATGTCATACTGGCCCAATACTGCAGACTAGTCAACGATTTGTAGTTCTGACCTACGGTCCATGGAATAACTTCTATGATACATCGTCTTGAGCTACAGTCCATGGAAATTTGACTACTTGAGGCTCTTATAAAGATTGTCATATGTTTTACTCTGGAAATAAAATGACGTGCAGTTTGTTTTATTGGAAACTAAATTAAAAGACCTTCTTGTGGATAGGACATAGGTCACCTAAAGTTTAATAGGTTGAATGATATTTCATTTAAAGTTGAACTATGCATGAAGTAACACCAAAACTAAGCTGGTACGAAAGGTGTTGAACTCAACCTTGTGTTATGAGTTGTTTATGACCTTGAATCACCAAGGATCAAGCTACAGGTTGTTACATACATACCATTACTCATCGCATGCACTCGTAGGGAAAAATGGCATTCCAGTAGCCATGTATCAAATCAAGACCCGGCCCACGAGTTGCGATATACCACAGCATGAGTCATAGAGTTGAGTCAGTTGTGTTTTAAGGCCATTTTCCCAAGATATGTATATTTCTTACCTAGGGGTATTTTTTTTAATTTTCCTATGTCCTATTAACCTCTAACCATATATTTTAACTTCTTTTCCCCCATTTATAAATATAAAACCCCTATTTCCCTTCTCCTGTTCTACACTTAGAAATTCTTAAACAAAATAAGAAAAGAAACAGAGAAAAATAAGTGTTCAATGGTTCTTCAACCTAGGGTTCAAAATCCTCCAAGTCTAGAAAGCTTCCTCAAAATTTCTCACTTTAATTAAGGTATGGTGGTTGAATGAGAGTCCCCTTTCACTCTCATGCCTAAAGGTTTTATTTTATAAAGTTAAATCCTTTTTTTTTATTCTAGGGTTGTAAACACAAGTTTATGATTTTAATTACAAACTTCTTCTATGTTCTTAATTTTGCAATATTCCCATTAATTAAGACTTTTAGCATGATTCTTATATGAATTTCATGAATTATTAACATTGAATACTCTTAGACTTGATTCCCTAGTTATGATAAGAAAATGGTGATTTAACCCTGTTGAAATCCATACCGCCATAATTATGCATATCACATGATCATGACAAGTATTTTGAAACAAGAACATGTTTAAGATATTTAGGAGAGATTGCTCAATTATCATGGTCTATTACAGGTTAGATATGACATCTATCCGTCCATCAATGACCATGATTAGACAGGGCATCTAGATATTTCCTTATGATAAGTTTTCAAGAAATATGCGAACATGTATTTTTGAGAGGATTATTTAGCACCGAAAGGAGTAGCTCATCCCATTAGTTAGTTGTAGTTAGTTCATAAATAGGTTGTTAGCTAAGGTTTATTATGATTACACTAGTTTAAGTATCCTTATCTAAGAATTTATATGTTTAATCCTAGTCATGGTAAGTTAAGGAACTCTCTGTCAATGTGGTTAAAGATATCTGGGCTTTTTCGGCATGTGTTTGACATCGAACTCTACGTTGCTCATATCATACTTTTATCAATTAAGAGAAACTTACAACTCATGAATTTAGATTTGAAAGCTAAATTAAGTGCTTTGACCCAAACTAAAATATGATGTACTACCACTTTATACTTGACATGAGATTCATTATTGCATTTTACTGATTTCCAGATTTATGATCTGATCTTTTGCTTCTGCTTTGATTATTAAATGTCCCCACTCCCATACAGTATATTTCATATACTGACTTCATTGGTTGCTATGTCCTTTTATGACATTGTAGATACATTATTTCCTTTCCAACTGCATGGTTAGTAAGGAAGGAAGTTGCAAACACCTTAGTGAGTCCTCATGGGCTAGGATCGAAGTTGTTCTTTTATTTCTATCTTTCATTTTTAGTTTATGATTTAGAGTTGATTAGGGATTTTCCAAGGGCTCACCGTAGTATAGTAGAGCTTTTGTACATAGTGCCTCATGATATTAGCTTTATCCATGTTAGCCCATCTTGTGGCCAACCTTTGATATTGTTTAAATTCTATTTTATGCCATTTGATTACACTTCCAAGTTTTATTAGTTAGTTCGCATAGTATTTATGTGTTTATGAACATGGTTACATGTTCAAGGGCTTACTTGGTCTTACATGTGTGTCTCGAGCACCATATTACATCAATGGGGTAGTCTCAAGGAATGAAAAAACTTGGTATTAGAGCCAAAGGTTCAAGTTTACTAGGGTATGTCCAAACTAACATTTAAAGAGTTCCTTTTATGGTTATGTTGGACGATCACTTATATCAGAGAAGCTATATAATATTTAGGAAATAGTTTTATTTCTTCATATCTTTTTTCATTCTGTAGAGTCTTATTCAAAACTTTGGCTAATTTGTGCTTTATCCTTCCAGATAATCATGCCTCCAAGTAGATGACCTGTACGTAGGGTTGCAGACAACAGGGTTCCTTCTCATCCTTCCAGGAACAAAGAACAACCTAATTAATTTATCACCACAAAATTCATTGAGTTCATGAAGTTCTTGTCCCAAGAAGTCACTGTACATGTCAATAACCAATTTTCCATTCTTGCAGCCCCATATAGGGGTAATGCTACTTCCAGATCTAGGGATTTTATCTACATAACCAGTTCAAGGTTGGATGAGTTGCTAAATATTCTTAATATGATAAAAGTGATGGGATTAGAAAGGGTTGAGTTGGTATCCTATCAACTTAAGGATATCTCACATTTGGTAAACTTAGTGGAAGGAGAGTAGGGGTTTGAGTGCAGTACCGATTACTTAAGAGTGTTTTATAGAGGCATTTCTGGATAGTTTTTCTGTTATGAGTTGAGAGAAGCTATGGTAGAAGAGTTTCTGAACCTTATAAAGGGTTCTATTTCCCTGAAGGAGTATGGTCTTAGGTTCACGCAACTGTCGAAATATACTTCTGAGATGGTTGTTGATCCTAAGACCAAGATGAGTGTCACGGACCAAAATCTCAGGTCATAATGGTGTCTATAACCTGTCTGTAGACAAGCCTAACCCGATAGCCCAGAGCTACGCACAATAAGCTGTAAACTCTTAGAACAACCAATACAGCAAAAGAAATCATAAAAAAATACATAATAACGGAAGCTAGAGGAAATCATACATAACCCGAATCCCAAAACCTGGTGTTAAAGGCATATGGAGCTACTATACAGAATCAACATAAGATACAAAATACAAATCTCCTATAAAAGATAATACAATGCAGGGCCTACTATGGACAGAATAAAGCAAGCTAGAGCCAAGGAGATCATGGTCTGCTCGGACGGCAAAGCCCACCATAATCTCTATAAAGCAACCAGGTCTACTCTACATAATCACTACGAAGCTATTAACCCCTGCCGATATTTTCACTACAAAAAAGGTACAAAAGTGCAATATCAGTACCAAAAAAGGTACCCAGTAGACATCATCGGCCTCCTGGGTTAAAATAAAATTTGAGTAAAAAAGTGAGGAAGTAAAATAGGTCCATAATAGTAAAGAAATAGTAAAAAAGCAGTAAAACTAGTAATAAGCAGAAGAGTGAGATATTGAATGTGCCAGTACCAATCTACAGGAATTAAACATGGTAGATAAAGTCTATAGAGTCTAGAATCCAAAACTTGAAATAAGTTAAGGAAACATCCATGTACTCCAGCTCAGTCAAACTCCACTAATCATGATACCTCATACACAAGAACCACAAATAAGGATCGAATAGAAAAATACCACTAAATGCAAGATAAGAAGTAAACAAAAAAAAAAACAACTATCACCGTCCCATACCATTGGTAAGTACAAACAGCATAGTAAAACCTACATGCACCCTATTAAGCCAATAAGCACAAACAACACAACAAAACCCATCGTGACTCCCCTGTTAAGCTCAGTGAGCACACACCATACCTAAAGAAATACATAAGGGCACAGGAAATTAACATATAACAGTGTCACCCTCGGGCACACACCCCCTGTCAGTGTCAGTAACAACATCGGTCACACACCTCCTGTCAGTATCAATAACAATATTGGACACACACCCCTTGTCAGTGTCAATAAAAATATCAAATACACACCCCCTGTCAGTGTCAATAACAACATTGGACACACACACTGTTTCATTGTCGATAATAATATAGAACACACACCCCTATCAGTGTCAATAAAAAACATCGGATACACACCCCCTATCAGTCTCAATAATCAGGCCTCACCCTCATAACATCAGTGCTAAGTCTGCAGATCGAACAGTAAATATATATAAGAGTATCAATGTAGAAGCAAAAGTAAAAAGAATAACAATGTAATCAAAAAGTAAATAGTGTCTACGATCGGCCAAAGGCAACAAGATAAGATATCATCTCACCACATTCATTGCATAACAGTTAAAATACCTCCAGAGGTCAATAGCCTCCATATAGTGTGACCAAGACCCAGCATACAACCATTCGCCCTTTATGCCCTCTCACAAACCCTCAAAAAACATCAAGAACATCAATAGAGAAAAGAGGATCAACCTAAATAAACTAGCCCACACTGCTAGACATATCACAAGCATAATAATATCAACCCAGTCTACCATGCACAAAAAAAACCTAGCCTACCTAGACACCAATTGGAATCTTTGAAGTGCGTGCACAGTGAACCCAAAGGTCTAACATAGTCGATAACACACAAAACTATAAAAATTACAAGTCCAGGGATAAAAATATGAACAATAAGACCCATATTGAAATTAGCAACCCAGGTCGAGTAGCCACAGCCCAAAAAAACAAACTAATTGTACCTGTGCGTAGCCCTTAGATCAGGGGACTCGTGATCTGAAAATAAGCTTAAGGTGATATCGAATCAAAGGGTAAAACTAGGTCTAAAGTAATTAAATAAAAACATTTTACATAATTAAAGAAAATAAGAAACAACGAGAGTTACCCAAAAAACTAAGCAACATGAACTCCCACGATCACCCTCGTAACTCTCCGTAACACCCCACAGCTTAAAACACCTCAAACCAGCCCCAAAACCATAGACCTAAACTAATAAATAAAGTGCCAAAATATGGAAATGAAAAGGGGTGATGCCATAGGTTGCAAGGGTCATTGTGGCACCCTTCTAGCCGCAGGCGTGATCTTGGTGGGGCGGCTCCCTGGGGGCTGGGGTGACCTTCACCAGGGTAACCCTTTGTGCACAGGGGAGACCTCTCCAGGGTGACCCAAGGTCCACTAGGGCGGTCTGTTGACCTACAGACAACAAATAAAAAGGGGAAAACTCTGTGGGGTCTATAACGAGCTTTCAAAATCCAATTCTAATAAACCAAAAGTACAGTTTGGGTGGAAAACATACCACTGACTTAATGAAATCGAAAAAATGACTGTCTGAGGCCATTTAGGAAGAAAATACCCCAAATGAAAAAGGATAAAAAGGAACCTAACTAAGGACTACCACAAACCTACTCAAAACAAGCTGAGGCCCCCAGGAAAGCAAACCAATGGCTCAATGTAATGACCCTCATGGTCATTTATGATAAATATGTGATGTATTGAATATTAGGGCATTTTATTAGTTGCCCCAAGTCATTTTTGACTTGCTGGGACTGATAGTTTGAATCCCTGGCGACTCGGCTGAGAAATATCTCAAATTCCCTATTTTAGAGCCTAAAGTTAAGTATTCATTGACCAAAGTCAACTTTCCT